>CAKNXH010063725.1:273341-302118 GCA_932178445.1 Andricus quercusramuli | reverse complement strand
ACCGTTCACGGAAAGGGTTCGAAAGTTCGCCCAAGAACTAAGGACCTTGAATCACACACTGAACAAGTCAAAGCTGCTGACAATCAAGCAGCATATTGTTGACAAAATAAGGCTGTTACCTGACGCAAGGAGGAGGATACAGAAGAGGGAGAGATGGAACAGGGAGAATCAACAGTTTCTTGCTGACCCATCACGCCTCTTCAGTGATCCTCCTGTTTTTGTAAAAAATCCACCCAAGCCCAAGGAGGTAGAGACTTTTTGGAGAGAGGTGTACAAGATCCCGAAAACACTAGAGATGAAAGAAGATACTGAGAATATCATCCGCTTTAAGGAGTTTTGCGACAGCCTCATAAAATCTGAGGAGGAGTGCCCATCAGTCACTGCCGAAGAGGTGAAAAAAGCACCTAGAGGCACTAAGAACTTTTCCGGTGCTGGAACAGATTGTATCAAGAACTTCTGGTGGAAGAAGTTTACTTCTACACGCTAACATCTGGCCCGCATATTCACTTCATATTTAAAGTCGCAAACGCCCATTCCAAAGTGGTTGGTACGACGCACTATACCTCTACCGAAAAAAGGCAACTTGTCCAGACCAGAGAATTACAGGTCAATAACTTGTTTAAACACACTGTATAAGATCTTTATAGCTGTCCTAAACAACAGGATCGTTCGACGAATTGAGCCTGTATGGCGAGAGATGTACGAACAACGAGGCTCGAAAAAAGGTGTAGCAGGCTGTCGAGAGAACCTGCTAATTGACAGGTGTGTCTGTAAAGACGCTGCCGCCCATCAGCGCGTCCTGTCAATGGCCTGGATTGACTACCGGAAAGCTTTCGATTCAACCTCTCATAGACTTATCATCTGTCTGTTGGAAAGCTTGAAGGTACATCCACACATAGTGAGGTGCATAGAGAGATTGATGCCTCCTTGGAAAACTAGATTTACCATCTCATCTAGGAATCATCGTCTGACGACGAACAAGGTCACCTTCCAGAGGGGCGTCTTTCAAGGGGATAGTATGAGCCCTTTGCTTTTTTGCATCACACTTCTGCCTCTATCTCTCACACTACGAAATTCTCCTGGATACCTCTGTGGCGACACTAATCAGCGTGAGCATAAGGTCACTCATGTATTTTATATGGATGACCTGAAGATCTATGCCGCTGGTGAAAGCAAACTTCAAACTGCTATAAATATCGTCAAGAACTACACAGGAGAGATTGGGATGGACTTTGGCTTGGACAAGTGTGCCAAAATTCATTTGAAGAAAGGAAAGATTACTGGCGTTCCCAAGGACCCTGAGCTTGTGGATATAAGTGTTATTGGACATCTGAACACTGGAGAGACCTATACATACCTGGACATGCCTCAAAGCCGCATTCAGGACGTAACATCAGTGAAGGAGTCTCTCCGAAGCAGATACAAGCATCTTCTTCGACAGATTTGGCCTTCCAATCTGTCGGCGTTGAACAAGGTATTTGCGACTAACATGCTTGCCGTCCCGGTTCTACTCTACTCGTTTGGGGTGGTTCAATGGACGAAGAACGAGCTTAAGGCCCCTGATGTCACCACGCGTAAGATCATGCATATGCATAAAAGCTTGCATATCAATTCGTCAGTTCCGCGATTATACATTTCACGCCGTCAAAGCGGACGCGGACTTCTGAATCTCCAGTGTCTTCATAACCGAACTGTTTTAAGTACAGCTTACATCGTTGCGAATGGCAGAGATCCTCTCCTAAAGATGGTCAGAAACGACGAGATGATTGGCGAAGGAGCGTTCCTTTACAAAGCCGCGGAGCAAGCTGCTGAGACCCTTGGCCTGAATTTTAACATCAGAAGTGAAGAAAGTGCATTACTCCAGCTAGATGCTTCACATCTAAAAGCCGAAGTAAAGAAAGCAGAGGTTGGAAAATTTCACCAAGAGCTACTCGACAAGCATATGCACGGAAACTTTCACAGAAATGTAGAAAAACAGTCCTTGTCGAAGGAGCAAACTTTTGCTTTCCTCAAATCATCAGGGCTCAATTCAGGTACAGAGGGCTTTATTATCGCATGCCAGGACGGTGTAATCTCCACCTTAGCATACCGCGCCCGCTTTTTATGTCAAGAAGTTCCTAGTGATAGGTGCAGAGCGTGTCATGCACACGCTGAGTACCTACAACACATACTATCGGGGTGTCCGACCCACGCAGGAACAACGTATATCTATAGACATAATGCGGCCCTAAGAGTACTTTATTACCACCTTTGTCGCTCTTACGGGGTTGGTCGCGACCCTGCCCTGCCGAACGCTCCAAGGGATATAGAGTCAATTGTCCGAAACGAGAAGTGCCAGATTTTCTGGAACTACGATTTTCTGGCAGCAGTCTCCGTTGCGCACTCGAGGCCTGACATTGTTCTCCAAGACTTCGAGAAACGAACGATATTCGTGATCAAATTCTCGGCTCCGTCCGAATACAACATCACTGCAAAGGAGAAAGAAAAAGAGGAGAGGTATCAGGACCTTAAAAGAGAGCTGCAACGACTGTACCCAAAATATTCGGTGCGAGTAATTGTCCTTGTGATAGGTGCTCTCGGAGGTGCTAAATTATCACTGGTTCGTAACCTTAAAGCCATACCCGCGTGCCAAAAATATGCCAAGGCACTTGCGAGATGGATGCAGAAAGCTGTCATCCTTGGGTCGCTTCGTGTCCTCAAGACACACGAGGGTTTCGCCGGCCTGTCGTTGTGATTTCGTCGTTCCCTGTGATCACCCATCTCACGGATGTGAGACGTGGCCATAGGTGTATTTTACCGCGGTTCTACTAATGGCTATTGACATTTTCTTTTTAGATAGCAGTTGCTCTTAGTGGTACCCTGCGGTGGTTGTTTAACTTTTTTTTTTAATTATATATATAAACGGAATAATCATTTATGACCTGTGTGGAACACTATTTATTGGCGATTGAAAGAAAAACAATAATTTATCATAATGAATCATGGTGAAAGCATTAAATATATTATTTTGAAAAATTCGATAGCATAATGTTATGTATAATACTCGATGATAGTCTTATTCAGGCTTCATCAATTTTTCTATTTGTACGTTTCAACCTGTTCGCCTTGAGAGAATGAACTTGGTACTCGGGCCAATCGTCAAAATGCCATTTCATACTGCTTAAAGTTGGAAGCCTCGTGCACGGAAGTGTTGTGCGCAAACTTGACGAATGGGAGAAATTGATCCCCATCGTCATAATCGTTTGCGTAATGCTTGGTGTAGTCCGTGAGCACGATGTGGCTTCATTCTAGATATCTATGAGTCTGCAGTCGGCATCCGGATGTGGTCAATTGTTTTACCTTGAGGGTACACATTGTGGCACCATATTGGGAGAATAGGTTAGCCACCGTATGGGGTGCGGTGGTAGATCTTAAATCGGGTACGGGAACGGCAATGCAGTACTTATCGAAATTGGCCTGCATTGTCAGGATATGGCGATTGCCGCTCGGGGTAGTTGGAAATTTTCCAACGGTACCCGGTAAGAAGAGAAGAATTTAAAAAAATTAATACTTTCATATTTGAACGAAAGAGTGAGCATTATTTAATTTTTTTGAATATGCTAATTTTCCATCGGGAGAAGTGCCCAACGAAAGAATAGGTTTTTCTCCGAAACCAATTCTTTTCTATTTCCTTAATCAACGCCACTTGTGTTGTGTTCCATACAGGCGAACATATTTTCAATTTTTTTAATTCCTCTTAATGCGAGCAATAGACACACCTCTCATGGTTATTTTTAATTCCACACTTACATGCTGTATTTTGCATTAATTTAATTCTTTCTAATCCGTCCACAAAATGCGTGCACTTACAGGATTTCTATTCCTCCGTATGCAACAAAAGTTTGAAAATTTCCATTTTTTTGTCATGGTTATTTTAATTTCATACTTACATGCTTTATTTTCGATTATTTTAATTCCTTCTAATTGCAAGTTGGCTACTAAACATCTCCTCTCCTTCCCTAAACCCTAACAACGGTTTCAGATGTTTAGCAGTCAAGTTGCAAAAATTTAACCTAAACCAAAAATCCAAATTGAAACCAAAAAAAAAAAAGGTAGACAGGAAATTTCAAAAATTTGATTTCGACTAGGCTGGATAGATCGTTTTTTGGCTCCGTTTATTTTTTTTGTGGTTGTGTAATCCATGCACGTACATTAAAAAATAATTCTAATATAATTTAAATGTGTTCCAAGACGGATGTCATATGAAATTGGTTAAAATATGTTTCTGTTAAACAGATTAATAAAAAAAATGTTCACATAATTTACCCAAATTCTTTTTTTTTTCACCTGTAATTTATAAATGTAATACAATATTTATTCATTTAAAAAATGAATTTATTTCAATTCACAGTTGCGCCTTAAGAGTGACATTATTTTATTCCTTTCTATTCTTTCTTTTACATTTCACCACTTTTTAATTCCTCCCAATACGCTTCCATTAAATTTTTCTGAGTCGATTAAAATGATTGGCTTTTGCGTCTTCAAAGTGTCATTATTCACTTTCTTTCTATTCTATCTTTTGCATTCCTCCACTCTTCAATTCCTCGCAATACGCTTCCATTACATTTTTCTAAGTCGATTAAAAGGAATAGGTTTTGTTTTTTTTGTCTACTCGATGGTGGAACTTTCGATGGAGGAAAATTCACGTATAAATGAGAATTCAGATTCTGAATTTTTTTGAATTCTTTTCTTCTTACAGGGTATCCAAGGATACTTTTTCAAACGGTTCTGAGGGAGTATCGGTGATTACCATGGATTCTCGGGTTCACGCGCGCACCAATTTCTGCTCGAGGCAGCTTTCACACCCCCAAATGTATTCCGTGACGTCGTTGCGAAGCCTCGTCACACGTACCTGTCCCTTATTCGGTGATAGGTTTTTGTAATGCCCTAATGGCCGCCTATCAAACTTCCGTGGTATTCGGAAATAATTTGGGTTTGCAGTTCGCTAAGAGGAACCTCTATTCACGTGTGGTAAGGGGTGATTATTAGATCGCCATTCCGGAGTATTTTCGGTAGAGTTTCCGCCATTTTATTTTGAGGGAGTGATCCCAACAAATCTCCATAATTAGCCATCAGACAAGGGGTTTCCTTTAAAATGTAGTTGAAGGTTTATCCTACAACAAAATGTGTTAATCGATCATCCATCAGAATAAGGTAATCCAAATTTAGAATTAAATTTCAAGTTCAAATCATCGGTCATACGATCATCCATTACTATTATGAGAGGTTGTAGGCTCCATAAACTACGATCATGGTTCTTTAAGGCAACCAATCCCGACGCAACCAGAACGTGTACGTCTTCCACTCCTACTCCGTATCAAAATTTGGGGGGGGGGGGCCTTTTTAGGAAAATAAACAAAAACACTCGAAAAAACAAAATATGTTCGAAAGTAACAAAAACTTTTCTTGCTTTTATCTCGGCGAACCTATTTATTATATCACACCCATAGCTGGAGTAGACTTTAGTTACTCGAGTTCTTCTTTTTCTATGGACAGTATGGACAAACTCGATAAACGTTCTCGTCCCATAGAATTTCTAAGGTAATTTTTAATCAGTTTTGATTTGGAAAACCTTGTTTAAGCTGTTGTGGTTGTAACCGGAAGGGTAAAAAATAGAAAGCATGCTGTTATTACATCTGGGAAACTAGAGGCAAGGGTATTAAAATTTACCAATAATAAATCCGCGAGTTCCTTAATGGTATGAATTTTCTGGATCTCCTCTAAACTGAAGAAGATTTGACGAACCTATAATTACAATTAAATTCAAGATTTTTTTATTTTTCTACCCAATATCGTCGAGTTAATCCTTCGGTGTCATACGATTTTAGTTCCTGGCTCGCCGCTACAATTTAGCGCCAAGCTGTGGGGACCTCCCTACTAATTTCCAAATCTGGTTTCATATGGCGCGTACTTTACGTACCGCGTGATTTGCGCTAGCCAATAACGCACCATATCTAGGTTTCTGGTAGATAATAGAACGGAACATCGCTTAATTAATCGACTGCAGAAATTACGCGATACCCAAGTTACGTCTACGTTCCATCTGACGGTAACCTCATGGTACTTCACCGAAACCAAATAATATAGAGCTAAGGCGGACTTTTTTTATAATTCATTCTTTTATAAGTTTTTTGAAAGTGCTTCATTCATTCTTTTATTTGGGTGCCCCCGGACCTCGGAGTCCCCGTATCATTGATACGGCTGATACGGCGGCAGCAACGCCACTGCGTAGATGTTAAGCAGGAACGGGAAATTTACGCAGGAGGCTTCGTACAACACTGTTTCTTGGAGACCAGTCTCTAGTCGCGGATGACCTTACCCTGTCGACGGCACAGTTGGAGATGAAGGTTTCACCTCTGGATACTTCTTTAGAGCCGATTCTGAGTACTAAGAGATGGACTTTGTATCCTTGGTATAGCCTTTTCACCTCGAAAAAATGTGCTTGATATTTGGTCCGTTTTTCATCCTCTTTTGCTGTGATGTTACCATCGGCTGGTACCAAAAGTTCAATCACTTAAATTATTTTCGGCTTCAGATCTTGGAGTACAATATCATGCTTTGTAGTACTGATACGTTGAGTGGTGGATAATGAGAAATTTCAGTAGATATTACACCGATGTTTCTCGACAATGGACTCGAGATGGTAATATAACACTTTCAGAGCCGCATTATATCTCTCTATGTACCCGTTGCATACATACTTCGAGCCACCACTGAGAACATGTCCAAGTTTTTCTGGCTCTTGCTTGCACCCTCGGCAATTGGTATTGCCTACATGTATATTCATTAGGTGCTCGCGGTAAACAAAGATGTCTATGATGCCGTCTTAACAGGCAAAAAGAAATCTCTCTGTCTCCGATATCAATCCAGCAGATTGGAGGAACATGTTGGACAAACTCATTTATAGTTCTTCTCTACGTATAATACCGTAGAATGTATCATGAGGAGGCTTGTTAGCATGTTTTCTTAGTAGAATTCGATGATCTGATTCCTGTACACGACTTTTGAGCATCAAAGGTGTTAGTGTTGATAGGCCATGTGTAGTTTCGCTGGAATCAAATGAGCGATCAAGCTCTTCTGAGCCCTATCTGCGGCACGGTATAGAAATGCTGCAGACTGTAGCCAGAATAATTTTTCGATGGAGACATTCCAAGCTCAGCAAACCTCAACCTCCTTTATCTCAAGGGAGGTATATTCGAGGTACGGAAGACCTTGGAAGAATTTGGTGATGGAAGAATTTGATGGTACCGTTTTTCAAGGGACCTTTTTAACACACGCACATTTTGGGTTTCCGCTTGCGGTATTCCAGGATGTGCATATGTTTATTTATTACTGAGATGTTGAATGACATTTCCACCTATGAGTTGAACATCCTGATCATCACGCGATGATGTAGTTTATAGTCTTCGTTTGTGTAGGTGGACGCAGGCTTACTTTTCTAGTCCACCCAGCTGAAAATTCCTGTACAGGAACGTACGCAAGTTCCTGGTACACCGGTTCCTGCCGCGGATCCTGCGAGGGAACTTGCGCTCGTTCGTGTACAGAAACCTGGATATTCAAATACCTGTACAGGTTCCTGTATTATCGTGGATGTTGCTGCAAGAAATTCCCTAGGAAGGATCCTGTACAGTTTCCTGTGGAAGTGGGACACATTTGCAAAAAGTGTCTGAAGTATCCTGCACAGGTTCCTGAGCAGGTGGGACACTCGTATATATATGCATGCATGTATATATATGTATATATATATAATTAAAAGTTTGTCATAAGGACAACCGCAGGATTTCGCCGGGAGCGGGTGCTAATCTGAAAAATTGCACCCGCTCCCAGCGAAATCGCGGTAAAATTTCAGCCGTAACCACGTCTCACGACCGTGAGATGGGTGGTTACAGTCTGCGCGAATTCAATACGATGATCCGGCGAAAGTCTAGTGCACCCTGAGGACACGGAGCGACCCAAGGACGACCGCCTTCTGCATTCTCCCTGCAAGTGTCTCAGCATTTTGTTGACACGCAGGGATGCTTTTCAGGCTATTAACAAGTGAAACCTTGGCACCTCCAAGAGCGCCAATGATCAGGACGATTAGCTTAACAGAATATTCCGGGGATAACCGTCGCAACTCCCTCATAAGGTCTTTATACCTTTCTTTCTTTTCTTTCTCCTTCGCTGTGACGTTTTTGTGGAGAGGTATTTGGGCTAATGCCGTAAGAGTGACAGAGATGGTAATAAAGCACTCTCAGTGCCGCATTGTGCCTTTGGATGTAGGTTGTTCCCGCATGAGCTGGACAACTAGATAGTATGTGTCCTAGATGCTCGGGGTGTTCATGACTCGCTCTGCAGCTATCATCGGGAATATCTTGGCTCAAAATGTGGCGACGGTATGCTAAAGTGGAAATGACACCATCTTGACATGCCAAAATGAAACCCTCTGTGCCCGACTTCAATCCGGGTGATCTAAGGAAAGCAAACGTCAGCTCATACGACATCGACTGATCTTCCACATTTCTGTGGAAGATGCCGTGCATCTTCTTGTCGAGGAGCTCTTCGCGGAAGTTTTTCTCCTGTGCTTTCTTAATCCGGGCCTTCAGGAGTGAGTATTCAAGATGGATAAAATTTGATGCATTTCGCTCACCCCTGATACTGAAGTCAAGGCCGAGTGTTTCTGCAGCCTCTTCTGCTGCTTTGTAAAGAAACGCCCCTTTGCCTACTTCTTCGTATTTTCTGACCATTTTAAGAAGAGGATCTTGTCCATTTGCGACAATATGTGCTGTACCCAGAATAATCCTGTTGTGAAGAAATTCAAGATTCAGTATTCCACGACCATCTTGACGGCGTTAGATGTAAAGTCGTGGAACAGAAGACTTAAGGTGCATGCTTTTGTTCATGTGAATAACCTTTCGGGACCCGATGTCGAGGGATCTGAGCTCGTCCTTCGTCCATGGAACTACTCCAAATGAATAGAGTACTACTGCGACGGCAAGCATGTTCGTTGCAGATACTTTGTTCCTCGCCGACAGTTCGGGAGACCATATCTGTCGGAGGAGACGTTTGTATCTGCATCGGAGAGTATCCTTTATAGATTTTACGTACTGAATGCGGCTTTGTGGCACGCCCAGGTATGTATAGGTCTCTCCAGCGCAAAAGTGTCGTATAGCGCTTCTGTCAACGAGTTCAGGATCTTCGAGGATGCCGTTAAGTTTTCCTTTCTTCAAATTAACCTTAGCGCATTTCTCTAACCCGAACTCCATTCCAATCTCTTGAGTGTACTCTGTGACAATTTTTAGAGCTAGACGTAGTTTCTCTTGATTTCTAGCATAGAGCTTAAGATCATCCATGTAAAATACATGAGTTACCTTATGCTTTCGATTTCCAGGTTTGCCACAGAGGTACCCTTCGGAATGGTGAAGTGCGAGAGACAGTGGCAATAATGTGAGGCAAAAGAGGAGAGGGCTCATGGTGTCGCCCTGAAATACACCTCTCTGAAAGGTGATACTGTTAGTGATGACACGATATTTTCCAGATAAGATGGTAAATCTGGTTTTCCAAAGCGGCATTAATCTCTCTATGCATCTCACGATGTGTGGATGAACCATCAAGCTTTCCAACAGACAGATGATAAGTCTATGGGAGGTTGAATCAAAAGCTTTTCGGAAATCTATCCAGGCCATCGATAGAGATCGTTGATAGGATGCTGCATCTTTACAGACACATCTATCGATGAGCAGGTTCTCCCGACATCCTGCTACGCCTTTCTTCGAGCCACGTTGTTCATACATCTCTCGCCACACAGGTTCAATTGTCCGAAGAATCCTATCATTTAGGATGGCTGTGAAGATCTTATACAGTGTGTTCAGACAAGTTATTGGTCTTTAATTCTTAGGGTCAGCTAAGTTGCCCGTCTTGGGCAGGAGCACTGTGCGCCCTTCCACCAACCACTCCGGAATAGGCTCTTCCGACTTTAGATATGAGGTGAAAATTCGGGCCAGATGCTGGTGGGTTGAAGGAAACTTCTTCCACCAGAAGGTCTTGATACCATCTGGTCCCGGAGCGGGAAAGTTCTTCATGCCTCTTAATACGTTTTTCACCTTCTCGGTAGTGATAGGTGGACATTCTTCCTCAGGTGTTATGAGGGCATTGCACAGCTCCTTGAAGCTATTTATGTTCTTTGAGTCTTCTTGAAGTGGATGCTGGACCTCGTAGACTTCTCTCCAAAATGCTTGGACCACCTCTGGTTTGGGCGGATGGTCGACAGTAATTGGAGGGTCTTGGAAGAGTTTAGATGGATCAGATGAAAATTGTTGATTTTCTCTGACCCACCTCTCTCTCCGCTCTAGACTTCTCCTAGCGTTTGATAGTATTCGTATTCTGTCAACAATATGCTGTCTAATGGTCATTAGCTTTGATTTGTTGATTGTGTGATGACGGATCCGCAGTTCGCGCGCGAACCGTCGAACCTTGGCAGTGAAATTCCTGCCAGATGTTATGTAGTCAATCACACACTGAATGCGGGACGCGTACTGTCTAGCCCAGCCTATATCTGTGCTGAGTTGATGCATTCTTCTTTTGGTCTTATGGTCAACCGTTGGTTTTGTTTTACGGCTTGCATCTGCCAAAGTTCTCGCCGCACTGTATACACCACAATTGATAGTCCAGAGGTCGGATTCTTCGGAAAAATCTTCACGAAGTTCATCATCCAATTCAGTCAGATCTTTGGGCTTGGGAGAAACCTGAATGTTGATGTTTCTCCGGGTCCTGAAGCATCGTTCTTCCTCTATTGGATGCCTGTTCGCGGTTGGTCTCAGTGTCGCTTCTCTTTCTCTCTTGCCGGCTTGTTCTGGATGCGGTTGAGTAGGCACTCCGCTCATATAACCCGTTTTCCTAAGGTTCTCGGCATGGTTTCGCAGACGTTGTTGTGAAAAGTCTGAGAGCTCTGGGTGTTTCTCGCACCACAGAGCATGCAGTCGTGCCATGTAACCTTCTCGTTCAGGGACCATACTGGCATCGTAGCACTCCAGCAGGCCGTTATTGAGTTGATCCGTCCACTTAAAAGTAACAAGATTCCGCCGGTCAATCGCATTGACTCCGTCTTGATTGACTCCCCCAACTGTAGGGTAGTCGGCATTGTTGTCCGACCCATTGTCGGGAGCCCTGCGCGTTCGATAGTTTTAAACCGCACTTATTACAACTATGCTTGGTGTTGTCATTGTTGTTCCCACGAGCAGCTAGAGAAAGGGTTCGTCCATCCTTGTAGAGCCCCGCATGCAAGGATAAGGCTGTATACTCTGAGAGTCGCCGATTTCCCAGAATCACCGTTAGAGACACCTCACCCAGGTGACATTCAGCTTTCGGCACGGTTCTCACGCCTTCGCTTGGGGGTTATTCCTTCGGGACCATCCCTGGACAATTGTCCGCGACTGCTTATTAATTATTGTAACCATATTCAGCAGAAACCCTTGGTACAGGGACCCTCTATCCGCAACCTGAGGACGCGTTCGGTGGCTTTGTCATAAGCCCTTCGGTTCTATTCCAAAGGAATCGAAACCGAATCCGAACATATATATATATATATATATATATATATATATATATGAACATAAATTTAATGTATGCACATTTTTTAAGTCAAATAAATAATATTGTAAAAGCCTTCAAGTCTGTCCCTCAATTTTTGCCATTTCAGACGTCATTACCGTACGTCTTTTTTCCTAGTAAAATATTGTAGTTACATTTGGGTAATAAATACAAAAATATTAGGCGTATCGTTTAATACAATATTTTATAAAATTGAGCTTAAAATATTAACTCTCTTTTTTGTGAATCCGATATTGAATTTGAAAAGTACATCTTGACAACAAAAAACGACATTCCCGTACGTGCATTAAAAACTAGTTTCGGGGTGAAGAAAAATTATAATAACCATTTGCTTGGCGGTGTTTCCTTTCATAAGTAGGTGACTTTTCATCATTAAAATTTGTCATTTTTTTATAAACGTTGTAAAAGGTTAAGCTTAAACATTCTTCCCGCATCATTACCGTACAGTACAATAGAACAGCGTACGACCGATTATATGCGCATGCGCGTGGATTCATTATTATTTCTTATTTTCATATCTGCCCCTTTTGAATAAAAAATTTTTACATGTGATAAGATCAATTTCAGTTATGAAATATTTAATTCTTAATAATAATATGATTGCCACTGTAGGTGCTAAAATATGCCTACAATTTGACAATTACCCATATATGACATAGCTGGTAGTCACTTGTCTTTTGTCAAAGGTTATGACAAATCTTTTACGCCACAAGAGCATAAGCTCTTTCATGCATCTCACTATTCTTGGATGCACCTCCAGGCACCCATGCAGTTTGATAAGTAGCTCATGGTTCGTGTTATCAAATGCCTTACGGTACTCAATTCAAGCCATGGACAGATTGCATCGATACCTGGTTGAGTCCTGATTAATACACCTGTCTAATAACGGGTTCTCCCTACAAACTGCTAGCCCTCTCTTGCATTCAAGTTGTTCAATTATTGCAATCCATACTGGCTCGATAGATGTTAACCCACTAACGACGAAGAACTCCGATTTTCTTATTCATTTTCAAGCCTAACTATTAAAATTAAGGAGTGGGAATTTTTTAACTAAGACCCTGTTCCCTACTATTTTCGGGTATTCACTTTCAGAATCTGAGCTCAAAATTGAAAAATGTCAACCAGAAAATTAAATATTGCGGCTTTTATGAGGAAAAATATGAACATTTTAAGAAAAATTTTTTCATGATTTTTTTCACATTGATTGATCTCGTGTTATATTATCGAAATTCCATATAACAAATCCGAAATGGCAGCCAAACTTTAGAAAAATGGGCAATGGGGTCTCCATGTCCCTACGCCTTAATTAATTTGCTTTACTATTATTTTTTTTGAAACTTCTTCTCGGGTGAACAGTCGCCTCTCGATGCTTTTTGCGAGATACTATCTACCACTCCAAGGTTTTTCATCGCTTGCTTCCTGATGGTCTAGAAAGTTTCTTAAAATGCCAAACGTTTTCAATAAAATCACCTTCTGAGCTGCTGCTCAAGATCCGCTTTACAGATGGTGTTGTGAAGCGTAACTTCTCGCTTGCTGTCAACATTTTCTCGCAACTGTATAACTTGTGACTTACACAGTTTCTTAACATCTACAACGCCTATACCTGCTTTATGTCGTGGTAGAACTACCCTTTGAATCGCCGAATTACTGTGGTGCATTCGGTGCTTCGCCATTTCTACGCGGATGGTTCTGTTTAACCATTCAAGGTCGGTGTTCGACCATTTGATGAGCCCAAAGGAGTACGTGAGGACAGAGATGGCACAGGTGTTGATTGCCCTGATCTTGTTTGCTGAGTTCAGAGAACTCTTCAGAATCAATTTGAATGTTCTAGTGAACGCAGTCGTTAGGCTGTTCTTAACTATCGTATGCTGAATATCCTTAGATTTTAGAATACCCAGGTATCTATAAGACTCGCCCTTAACAATTGCCTCGAAGGCATTCTTAAACTCGTTCTCTTGATCTGCGGTCCCTAATTCTCCTCGGGCTGAATGCACTGTTCTGCATTTATCTATTCCGAGCTCCATGTATATATCATTGGAAAACTGCCTTGTGACATCGATCACTTGCTGCAGTTTCTGATCTGAACTAGCGTATAGCTTGAGGTCATCCATGTATAGAAGATGGGTCAGTTGATGACCATCCTCATTATCATGTATTCTAAACCCATGAAGCATGCTATTTAGTGTTTTGATCAATGGGTTCAACGCTAAATAGAACCATAGTGAACTGAAGGAGTCTCATGGAAAGATACCCATTGTTGTGGGTATTTATCCAGTTATCCTTGATTGTCCATGACCAAAATACTTGATTCTTATATTCCAAAGCATCATCGCACGGCATAGAAAGTCGATGATGCGTCGGCAGATTTTGTAAATTTTTGAGACTTCAAGCAAATAGTCATGTGGTATGAAAGGAAACGATACTTGTAGTAATTGTATGCCATGTGCAAGAGTCTTTGATGTTTATGAGCTGCGTCATGGTAAGAGCGTCTATGGTGACTAGATCTTCACTTCCACGCGAGTTTTTACAATATCCTTTTTGTTCTTCTGTAAGCATGTCATTCTCGTTGCAGTCAGAATATACATGCCTTATCTGCAATAATGGCTGTACGCCATTCATAACTTGTTGCAAGACAGGCTTTCGATCGAACTTCAGATGGATTTTGAGCATCTGGTTTTTTAGGCAACATATATGTTGTACCTTTGAGCATAAAGCTTGGCATCAGATCCGGATGTTCGATGATCTGCTGAAAACACTTTGCCAACGCAGGATGCACACTCGCCAGGTACTTGTGCCAGGAGTTGTACACCATGTCCGCACCTGAAGCTTCCCAGTTACTCGCGCTTTTCAAAGCCGCTGAAACATCTGAAACTGCGATGTTAGTCAGCTCCATTCCAGGGCTATTGCGAGCTCTTACTTTCTTTACTTGGAACCACGCAACACCGAAATTGCTTCTGTTCGTTTTTCCCCGAATACCCGACCAGTAGTTTGTCATGTCTTCCAATTGTGGGACTTCCATGTCTTGCTGGATATTTCGCTTTACACTCAGTGCAAGTGGAGTGGGGTTTAAGGCGTAGGCTTTCGATCCACTCCGTCGGCTTCCAGATTCGATTCCTGCCTCGCACTCTGGAAGAGCCTCGGCGGCCCATGCAGTGAACACTAGCCTAGCAAGGGAGTTGTTCATCTCCAGAGAGTCGTGGGACCGGTATCAAGTGAATTTCGCTGATCACATCATATTTATTAATGTCCGGATGTGGTTCTAGTGGATCCGGTACTTGATGTACATTGTTCCAGCACCTGTGCCTTCAGCTTTAATCAGTTATTCGTTGTTCACATCTTCTAAGGGAAGTTCATCAATAGGAAACTGCTCTTCCGATATATCGAGAGTTCTTGTCTGCTAGATTCCGCTCATATATTCTTGTGGCTAGCTCTGGGTACCTAAGTAAGAAGAGTCGATGATGTTCTCTTCTCACACGTTGCACAACTTTCTCTGCCAAAAAATAAAGGCACATAACATTTCTGTTTATATGGTATGTCCATTTAAACCACCTTCTTGGTTGCTGAACTTCTGCTCCTGCCTCTGATTGTATTAGGCTTTCTGCCTCTGAAGGATCTGGTGGTGATGGATCATCATCAGTTTGAAAAAAAACATCAATTGCCGCTGCTTGATCGTGTGACGCGGCTTCCTCTAACTGATGTTCATTGTCGTCGTTTTTCCACGCCGAATCAACCTGTTTTTTAATCTCCATTGCTCGGTCTTCTGAGATGTGTAGATTAGTCCTGATGTCCTTCACCTCAGCAATAAGATCTCTTGGTGCGACTTTCTTTATATGCGGATGCTCTGCAGCAAATTTCATCTTGAAGTTGTATCCTTTCTTGTTTTGGTTCCAAACTTCGCACTTTCATAGTAGAGACGCACCAATTCCTCTTTCATTGTGGTACCCCACTTGATGCTCTCCCAAGGGGTTTCTGTTAAGGTGGTTAGCTGCAAATAACTAACCATCTTGCAGCTCACCATCACCACCGTCCCGCATGCTGTGGTCCGCAGTGGTGACTCCAGGGGTGCCCCGACGATCCTCGGGAAGCGACAAGAGTTTAAAAATCTTTAATAGACTCTCCGTGATAATTTATGAATTTTGGTGTCCCTCTTAGCCCCTGTCCTCTTCACTCTCTGCCTTTTTGACATGGGTAACCCTGTCAGTAGCAGCGCTACCGCTACATTTTTATAATGAATGATCATATTGAGAGGGATCTCACAAATTAAGGGAAAGGATGGATTGGTACTTATTTGGAGTTTATTCAGCCAACTTAAAGGATTGACTCTCGTGAGTCGTCGTTCTTGTAAGCCCGAACCGGGCGGCGAAGCCAAGAGCGGGCGAGTGATGTTGAGGGGTACTCGGGCGATGAAGCCAAGGTACGTCCGGAGTAAATGGATCCTGGAATGATTGCTGGAGTTGGATCTTGGAGATAGCGTGGCGTCGATACGGCAGAACGAGGAGTTGGGCACTTTCAAATTGCTAATCACCGGGTAGGTAGGTAGCACACGACTAACGAGACTGACGCTCGACGACGGGGTTTTGGGTATTAGAACCAGGAAGTGGTACTGTCCCCACTCCTGGTCCTGGGCCCACAGGGTCGTATGGTAGCGGGGTATGACCGATGATTCAACTTGAAATTTAATTTCAAAGTTGTACTACTTTATTCTGATTGACGACCGATTAACACATCTTATTGTTTGATAAACCATCAACTATATTTTTGAATTTATGACCGATAACTTACTGATAAAATATGAGATTTTTTGATATAATCAAGGAAAATATGGCCCTGGTCCTAGGCTGGATATAGGTGAGTGGACATTAATCCAAAGAAAACTGATTCGTCTCAAAGAACAAAGGACCTCCCTCATTAGATCCAGGAGAAGTTCCATAATTCCAGCACACATTGAAAATTTTACGAAACATTTTCAAATTAACAACGATCATTACAATGTACATAGACAAAAATAAAAGGAAAGAAACTCAAAACTAGATTAGAATTTATCACAAAGGAATAGTAAGGAGGGGTATCACCCTATGTGTTTGGGGAGCAGATGTGAGACGAGCAACGTCCAAGAATTCATTAATGTTTGCCGCGGATGAAAACCCATGAGCCAAACCATACATATGCGCAGTGCTGTTTGCACTATCACGTGTTATACGCACTCCCCTATATTATATTTTGACATCTCGATTCATATATAGGTTATGTTTGAAAAAATTTCGATTGCTTTGAAATTTGTCTTTCAGATATTATTTATTTCTTTATGATATTATTAAAAAGAAATTTAACCGGAAGAAGGCACAGAAAGGTGCCGAAACGTTTGTTGAAAACACATTTGTATAATAATTCATCGTATGACCGATGATTTGAACTTGAAATTTAGTTTCACAGTGGTTTGCACGTCTCGCTTTAGGGCTTGGAGAAGACCTTGTAGTCCTTGAAGCACAAAGCCCCAATCGATCTCATTGTTACGTTTTTTTTTTTTTAATCACGATCAAGTAAACTTCGTACCAACCATAGGGTGTAAGTACGACTTCCCTGTTTCGAGAATGCTTTCGCGAAGATTTGGAGATCGAGACGTTCGGTAGCGACCAGAAGTCTGACTATTTGGTGTGCGGTTTCACAATCTTCGAATATGAAGTGCGCTTAATTATTACGCCGATACGTCAATGGCAAATCACGAGCTGGAAACATCTTTGAGACGCTTGGTTCAAAAACGGTTGGGCTTGGCTATACCAGTCGCAAAAGATTAATAGAGGTTTTTCTTTATTGTTTCCTAGAGTTAGCATCATATGAAATTTCGATATCTTTTCCCTGGAATAGCGTGGACATAGCACCTGGTGGGTAACGGACTCTGGAGTGGGGTACTATGATTCCCACGTGCATTGTTCTCTCTGGGCTGGAGACCCTAGCTCTTCGATTTTGTCGTTGAAGTGGACAGTACTCTACCTGACCACCCCGGAATATTTTTCTGATAGTGGCAACTCGAAACCCTTACGTTCCAGTTTTTCGGGGTCAGAATATACCGTACGGTCTTAAGTTCTTTCTGCACTGTCGCGAGTACTCTCCTCATATTTCTATAGGAATTTTTACACTCTTTCTGCAAAAAGTTGGTCATCGTACGCGTCACATAGATTCAGAACCTCTAATTCCTTCAGAAGTTCTCGGTCCTCTTCGCCAGCTGAAACGTGGGTACATGCTAATTGCACTCCCCCATCCATACCTTCATGATCCCATATCTAGGACGCCATTCCAATTTGTGATACATTGACTCCTCTATCCGAATTGGTTTTATCGAATTGAGAGAAAGATTTATGGATATCCTCCTTCAGTTGCCTCAGCTCGGATTCATCGTAACTTTTCGGTGAGATAAATTTCCCTAAGCTTTGCTCGTCTCCCAATTCAATATCACCGTTATCGATTCTTAATGTAGACACGTCGACTACTCTACGTTGAATATCTAGAATTTGGGCCTGTTCCCTGAGTGACTCGGGTGTTAAAGGGGGTAATTTTTTGTCTACCCCTTCTCGAGCCAGTCGATCGGCTTCTTCGCTTCGTGATGTTTGGTGAAGGGCAAGCATCCCCTGTGGCTTTCTCGTTAAGGGTCCCGTAATACCCCACCACCCTGAATTTCTGAACTTCCGAGGCATCTATTTTATTTCGCACCAGCATTGTGGGCGAATCGTAGAGAGATGTTGATTCTTTTATAATTCAGACTGAATCTACTGATCGACCGAGACGACGAGAAGAATGTGTATGGCCTGCATGGTCAGTCGCCATGTAAGAGTGGATCAAGCACATGACTGTGACGCTTGAGTAGCATGCACCTGGCCTGACGCGGCAAGATGCCATGTGCGAGCATGCACCTGTCCGATGCGGTCAGATGCTGTGGTTGCTTGGTGCAGGCCATGACTATGACATTGAGTAGCTAAGACTGATACAGCACTCGCCCGTGCGGCTATACATACTGGTTGGCATCAACTGCCTACATAATTACATGAAATTCATGATTTTCTGAAACTGCCACATGCTATGGCTGCGAACTTGAATAAACGAATGACTTACAATGATTTATGCGAAGCAGATTTCTAGACGGTGCTTTACACAAAGTTGGTTTCTTTCGTATGTCAAGGGAGTCGCCCGGAGCACAATCACTTCCGTGTACAGTGTCATTGTCACAAGGTCGCCTGGAACGCTATCATTTCCGGGGACAGTGGTATAAAGCTTGCTTTCCTACGGCTCCAGTCAGGCATTTTATGGATTTCAGATATTAATTAATTGAAATAAAGCGCATATGCATGTGGCAATCACCGCATAAATCAGAAATGAGCAACTGTCCATTTTCTTCACCCGGGTAAAACTCAGATAATTATTGTTGGACCTGCTTTGCTCCCGCCGCGTCGCTTGAAACTCTAGCATCATTTCCAGCCCTTTGTGAAGAGAGTCTTACTATCCCTTTTTCGGAAGTGGTGGAGGATCTGGAACATCCTCATAAACGTACCTTGCCCTAGAAGAAACAACAGTTACATAAGAATAAGGACACTCTCCCTACTTCCACTAAAATACTTTTGGTCAAGTGTCTAATTTTTCTGACAGTTGTTTTTTCCCCATGATTTAGGATGGGCGTATATACGTATATTTACTATATATTTACGTATTTGCTATGGATAGAGTAGGGAACCCATTGATCATGGTCATCACGGTCTTCACGGCTTAGTCCAACATTCCTTTATCAGCAGATTATTTTATCTTGTGCATAATAATTTGCAGCGATGGTGTCTCACGCTTTACGTCTTTACGCCCCTAGTAATATAATATACTATTTTGAAGAACATGATTTTTATCAACATTGTGGAAAAAATTCTTATAATTCTTGAATTTTCATAATTTTTTAATTTAATTCATAATTTATTTTTATTGAGAGAAACCAGTTCTATTATTTCAAAATTAGTTTCTTTAACTAAACTCGATATACTTATTGACAGGGTAAAAGGGGCAAGGAGTTTGTTTGAATTATTTTAATAGGTTTCCAATTTTTTCTTGTGCATATCATTTTAATAGGAAGTTTTTATATGCAAGGAGTACAACAATATTTAGGTTTAAATTATTACTAAAGTAAGGGTGACATTTACAAAATCGTAAAGGTAAATGCACTGTTACGATACATTCAACAATTTCTCTAGAAAATTGATTTAAGATTTAAACTTATGAAACACGAATTTGAATCTAAAGAATTAATTATTTTATGTAGATTATAATATAAACATAAAATAAGAGAAATTAGTAATATTAATTAAATGATTATATTCCTAAATAATAATATCAAGATTTACTTTATTTATTAAAATATTTACAAGAAGTTCACAAAAATGAAATGGAAATGCCAGTTATGGCATAATTATGCGAATTGAGGTTAGTATTTGTTCTAAGACTGATTTAAGGATTAAAATAAAGGCAGGATTACTTTATATAATCAGGAGGGAAGTCTTGTTAGACAACAGTCAGTGTTCTACGGTGCCCACGGTAACATTGCGATTCGTTACGATAACGGTGTGGTCTACCGATAAGGGAGTACCTCGCCGTAACGGCGATCTTCCCAAAGGAAGGACAAGGCTGGTTTGGTTGGTCCAAAGTCTCCAGGGCGATTTTGCAGCTCGTAACAATGACGGCATGCAGCAGTCAAAGTGATGACCCTCATAAAGTGATACATATGGCGTATTCTTTTACAAATCGAACAGAGAATTGGCCGACCCATTTTTGATTGAGCTAATACTTTTTTTACGTGTTCATTATCGAAAAAGAGAAGATACGTATTTAAGGATTTTTTTTCGCAATTTTTTGGCAAATAGGAAGGGTTGAAAAATTCAGAATTTGAGTGCAGACTATTTTTTTTTAAATGCATAACTCCTGTTGTATTTAAGCTAGAAACCTCATTTCTTTGATATGAAAGTGCAAAAGAACGAGCTTTAATAAAAAAAATAATCCCAAAAATATTATTAACAAATTAAAATTGTTATAAACAATTAAAATTTTGTAATTAATTTTTAACTAGTTTGACACCCATGAATTAAGTTCTTCGTACTTTTATCGGATTCTACGTCAAATTTTCGATCGAAAACGATTTGTTTCAAAATGGTGAAATTATTATTACTATCGGAAAAAATTTAATGTATCTAGCGCTGTCGAGCACGGTACCTCACACCGGCGCGCGGATCACTTTGCACGGACGATTTTCTTCTCTTATATCGTTTTTCTCTTAAATCTAAATGATTATTCTATATTTTTAAACAAATAATCTTATTTCTTATACAAGATAACTTTATTAAAAATTCAAGAAATAAATAAATAATAAGAAGTAAAAGAAAAACATCAGTATTGAAAATGTAATTATTACTTTATTAAGATTTCGGTAGGTTGGCTTAGTGAATAAGTACCTCTTTCATTTTTATGTTATACAGTATTCACATTCTTCAAATTTTAACATTTCTTATTTACAAATTTTTACAATATTTTTTTTCATACAAGGAAAATTGCTTTGCTTCCAATTCTTGAAGAGAAGCTGGAATCATACAATATTTTAAAGTCCCCTTTATCGTTATAGCTTTTTGAAAGCGTGCTGACAACCGCTTTTCTTCTTCTTTGTACTCAGCATTTGTCGAATAACGACATGTTATGTTTGGTAGAGCTTCTGTCGCCCAGGTAAATAATTCTCTAGGTGTACGAATAGGATTATTTACTCTTTGCAGACTAGCTTTAGCAGCAAGTCTTTTTAGAGTTCCACCTATTCCATCACATGGTCCTTTTCCATGCGAAGTAGGAAAAAAGTGCCACTCAGCTGCTATTTTAAAATCTTGTTCGTGATGAGTAAGATTAATACAAAATTTGTTGTTCTTGTATTGCCCACTGGCACCGTCGGAAAAATATATTATTTTGTTAATCCCCTGTAAATTTGATTTTATGTAGTCTACTAACTGTCTTTGAAAGAGATGAACGGCAATAGTATCGTGGCGTAAACATTCGGACATAGACACAAAACTTTTGAGTTTCAATTCATTGTCATCATCTTTGTAATATATTGAAAATGGATGTATTGTCACTTGATCATTATTCCAGTGAATACCTTGAACGGAATTTTGAATTATGAAAGCATAATTCTCAGAAAAATCACTAATGACAATACATTCAGTTTTCATTATTTTATTTTGTATTTCATTTAAAAATTCTCTTTGCTTATTTTCTAAAAATGAATGTAGTAATAATTTAGTTAAACCGTTACTTAAAGTTTGTAAGAATTCATCGACAGTGGATATTAGGGTTTGTAATGTAGTTCTTTTGGTTGTAATCCACTGTTTGTACTTAATATTTTCAATTAATTTTTCTTCAAAATTGTGTTCCAATTGATCAATAACATTCATTTCTGGGTGATTAATTCAAAAAATTTTATGCAATTCTTTCAAATTATTTAAAAGAAGACGTTTCTGCATTTGAATTCTTTTTCCATCCACTTTAACAGAGACGTAATCTTTTTTTGGCCAGGCATTATTTGAGTATAATCATCAGACTGATAAAAGGTAATTATAGTATTAACGACATCTGCTGTTAAAGACGGATGGGTTTTAGGACTTGGATCACTTAATATCCCTTTCTCTTGAGCAATTTTTTTTGCAACACTTATCATGTGATGAGTAGCGGAAGGGAAATGAAGTGATATTTTTTTATAAGACCACTGTCTGAAAATCGTTAGAATTTTTATATTATGCGTGCGGTCTTGCAAGGTATTATAACTTTCTTGCAAAGTTCTTAAAATTGAGACATCATCATCATCATCATAATCATTGTCAATGACATCTGGGCCATCATTAGTTACGTTTAACACTTTTTTCTTAAGCACTTCCATAATTTTTTTAACCTTTTCTTCAGAATACCTTTTTTGCGTCAATTTCTTTTTCTTAATCGGTGAAGATACTATGATACTTAATACTTTGTATACATTTTCAAACCGATCATTTAATATCGCTCTGCTTGTTTCACCCGACAGCCTAGAAGTTTCTCCACTGGCAACCTCGCTGACAACTTTATCATCTGCAGATAACTCTTCAGTGCATGATTCCCCTGTGGTTTCCGTTTGCAAAAAATACAATAACTTCTTCAATATTACGTAGTTACACGCCACATAAAAACATTCATATATTATATGTATACTATACGATTTCAACTTGATCATTTGTGATCTCGTCCTTTTCTTCTTCGATTCTGCTATTAATAAGTATGCGACAGGAAGTACAAATTTTCTGTTGCAATGATTCCTTCGTTACAGATAAATTTAGTGCTTTTAGCTGCGTTTCATTCACTCTTCGCAAATCTGATGCCCCTTTTTTTCGATGACTAAGTTTTTTAAAGGGATTGAAACATATGTCTCTACGAATGTTCGTTCCTTGTAATTTTTTTGATACTTTTTTAGGCATCTTTATATAATTCTCGTCAAGGTCTTGACGTCAGGATCTTCCTCCAGTTCAAACACAGAGTGGAGAACTCACAGATCCGAGAACTCGTCCTTTAGCACAGACACTATATTACACTAACTTGTGGTACTTGGTAAATTTCGAATTTTGAAAGAGCGAACTTTTCAAATCAAAAGTCAAGTCAAATCTGACCTGTCAAACTCTGAGTCAGCCGTTGCTGCTCCTCCGCATCGCAAGGCCTGTTCGAGTGATGGATGATGAACCACCCCCGTTTGACCAATAGTAGTTCTTAAAATTTTTCTATGTTTGTGAGTCACGCCCTTTTGTTTGCAGTAGAGGGAGTATCGAGATTAAAGAGTTTTCCCGGATTTTCGAAACCTTGGTAATACATATCTTCGTTGGTAATACCAACGGTAATACTCAAGGTCTCAAGGCCCTTGGGATAAATGACATGGACCAACCCAGCATTAGTAACCGTCACCGTCATTTGAGACGTTGTACATTAATTTAGGGAAAGCTACCTAAAATATACAATGAAAACTCAAAAGCAAAGTAGAGACTGTTTTCTATTTGTAGGACTTCCAAATCATCTTCATTACCTGAGAACGTTTGGGTTTGGAAGTTTACACGGTTTAAGGATTTCTTGTCTCGAAGCTCTCGGGTTTACAATTTCGCAGATAATGCCTTGGAAATGACCATTTCCATTTCCTTTACTTAAACTGTAGGTATTTTCTAATTATTTCTCAGACACACCGTGGGAAGAACGATTTTCCTTATCATAAATCTTATTCTAGAGACTTCTTATCTTCCGTTTGATTCTAATTTAAATTCGATTTCTATGTATATATTAAAATAAGCGTAACTAACCATAATTAAGCAAAATAAGCATAACGTATCGAAATCCTAATAAAGTAATCTACATTTTCAATAATGATGTTTTTCGTTTACTTCTTATGATTTATTTATTTATTGAATTTTTAATAAAGTTATCTTGTCTAAGAAATAAGATTATTTAATTAAAATATATAATAATCATTTATATTTAAGAGAAAAACGATATCAAGGAAGAAAATCGGCCGTGCAATGGGATCGCGCGCCGGTGTGAGTTACCGCGCTCGACAGCGCTAGATACATTACATTTTTTCCGATAGTAATAATAATTTCACCATTTTGGAAAAAATCGTTTTCGATCGGAAATTTGATGTAGAATACGATAAAAATACTAAGAACTTAATTCATGGGGGTCAAACTAGTTGAAAATCGATTTAAGAATTTTAATTGCTTACAACAAATTTAATTTTTTAATTAATTTTCGATAATGAGCCCGTATCAAAAATTATTAGCTCAGTCAAAAATGGGTCGATCAACTTTCGTCCAAATCTGTACGATTTGTAAAAGAATGCCCCATATAGCTGAAATCAATTGTCTGGAAGGAGAAAGCGTTCTGTCAGTCATGCATAGATATTAGAGTAATGAATCAAGAAGAAGAAAGATATTAAATTTCGTAATAATAAGTATTTCAGAAAACTTGATATTGAAGGGCATGTGACACATTCAAATACCTACATTACCGACCTCACTTTTTCAATTTTCTGATTTTTTTTTAATCTGAGAACTTTTTTTGGAAATAAAATATCGGCAGGAAGCTTTGGAAATTGTATGAGAAGTCAATAAACTACGTTTACGTACATTATTCGAGGAGGAACTTCGCAAAAAATTATTTTCGAAGAAATTAAAAATGGGTGCATTTTTTGAACCTAAGAACTTTTTTTATAAGTAAAATATATACATTATTTGAGTATAAAAGATGCAAAAAGAAAAATTTCAACTAAATGTCAACTCCGGTTCCGGTTGCCAGTTCGGTCGGTATTTGCGATGGGCACGACAATGCGAAGTCTGGCGGCCACTAATACAGGCTTTATCAGCTGGCTCGTCTACATCTGAAATATGGGGTCCACGCTAACAAAGATTGATGATGCGATGTTCTTACAATAATATCTTTTGAAAGTTGTGTCCAGCATAAAAGTTGAGTGAAATATGTTGTTTCAATGTTGAATTATGTAAGTATTGAAATCGCTATTGGCCGCGTTTAGTGGCCGCCACGCTTCGCATTTTCGTGCTCATCGCGAATACCGACCGACCTGGCAACTGTTGTTGACATTTAGTTGGAATTTTTCTTTTTCCATCTTTTATACTCAAATGATGTACATAAACGTACTTCACTGTCGGCTCTTGCATTTCTCAAAGTTTGAAGCCGATCTTTCACTTACAAAAAAAGTTCTTAGGTTCTTTTTGAACGAAAATAATTTTTTGCGAAATTCCTCATCAAATAAAGTATGTAAACGTAGCTTATTGTCTTCTCATACATTTTCCAAAGTTTCAGCCCGATATTTTATTTACAAAAAAAGTTCTTAGATTGAAAAAAAAAATTCGGAAAATGGAATAAGTGAGGTCGGTAATGTAGGTATTTGACTGTGTCAAATGCCCTTGATCATTTTTTTGTAATAATAAAAACATTCTTCATAATTTCATTGCACACTGTAAATTTGTGATTATTTGAAGGTGAAAAACTGTTATTATTTTTAATGTGGATTAGAGGTCATAGTTATACATTTTAGGCTTGAAAATTAATTTTTATTCACATTTCTTTCAAATATGACAAGGTTCACACGACGGTCTACAATTTTCAAATGTGATGTATAGAGTAGAAGTACACTCATGTTCGACAATTCATTAGAAACATTTAATATGACATACATTTGAATACACTTTCAATGAAATTGTACTTAATCTACAAAATATATGAAAAATTATATTTATTGGTAGAGACAAAAATTCTTACAATGGAACATCTGGTACACAAATTTCCCTTATTCGAAATTTTATCTCATTCAGGCGGAGCTAGCGTAGATAGTCAAGGAAGAATCAATACAATTTACAGGACGTGGAACATGTTCACAATGCAAAAGTGATATTTATATCTTATATTTCACTTAGTATGCTTTAAATTACCTTTCCTTTGCTTGAATCCATAAAAAATGTTACATTCTGAAATAATACAAAAAAAATATGATATCGTTAAATCACCAACATGTTATATACAAAATGAAGAACAAAAGCAGTATGTAATAAAAAAAAAGAATATTTCCTGGAAATGACCCCGCACGTTTCATATGGAAATTGGGTCTTTATTAAATTGGACCATTTTTATATATTGGGGCCTTTTAGGTATTAGGTGATGTACTTTTTCCATATTATACCCCCCCCCCCCCCCGTCCCACGACCATTTATAAAATTTGTAACGCGCTTTTCACGACTTTACATCTCACGCCGTCAAAGTAGTCACGGAATACTTAATCTTACATGTCTTCACAACAGGATTATTTTGGGTGCAGCACAAATAGTCGCAGGGTCGCGGCCAACATCGTGAAAGAGAAAAAGATAGCAATAGAGCAATCTTGGGGCTGCATTATGACTGTAGAGATATGTTGTTCCCGCGTGAGTGGGACACCCCAATAGTATGTGTTCTAGATACTCAGCGTGTGCATGTCATGCTCTGAACCTGCACTGAAAAAAGTACAGGAGCCCTGTGTTACCACATCGTAGCATGACAGTGCTAAACGTGCATACGTCAGCACGCCTTGTAGATAAGGAGATCATCCCTATTCTTTCAGGCCAGTTCCTCACGCAAAAGTTGAAGAGAGACGCCGTACCAGCCTTTAAGGGGATTTATCAGCGTTATAAAACGGAATTCCAGTTTTCGGCCGCACGGTTGAATATTTTAGTCTGATATTTTGCATACCTCACTAAATAATATTCTTTTTTCGGGTAAAGAGCCGGCTTTTTGGAAAAATATTTATATTTAAAATTGAAAACAAAAAGAAAAGAAGAATAGAGAAAAAATGCAGTGATGCTCAGTACTAGCTGAGTTTGTATTTTCGATGCCTGTACCTCGACCCTGATACGAGGCAGGCGCCCCGTCGCGCGAGTGGAGAGACTCGAGCGCGTTGAATTACCGGAACGAATAACCCTCATTTTTATGAGATGCAGGCCGGTTCAAAAAACTGAAAATTGTCAATTGTCCGAAACGAGAAGTGCCAGATTTTCTGGAACTACGATTTTCGGGCAGCAGTCTCCGTTGCGCACTCGAGGCCTGACATTGTTCTCCAAGACTTCGAGAAACGAACGATATTCGTGATCAAATTCTCGGCTCCGTCCGAATACAACATCACTGCAAAGGAGAAAGAAAAAGAGGAGAGGTATCAAGACCTTAAAAGAGGGCTGCAACGACTGTACCCAAAATATTCGGTACGAGTAATTGTCCTTGTGATAGGTGCTCTCGGAGGTGCTAAATTATCACTGGTTCGTAACCTTAAAGCCATACCCGCGTGCCAAAAATATGCCAAGGCACTTGCGAGATGGATGCAGAAAGCTGTCATCCTTGGGTCGCTTCGTGTCCTGAAGACACACGAGGGTTTCGCCGGCCTGTCGCTGTGATTTCGTCGTGCCCTGTGACCACCCATCTCACGGATGTGAGACGTGGCCATAGGTGTATTTTACCGCGGTTCTACTGGAGGCTATTGACATTTTCTTTTTAGATGGCAGTTGCTCTTAGTGGTACCCTGCGGTGGTTGTTTAACT
Organism: Andricus quercusramuli; assembly: GCA_932178445.1. Lineage (NCBI taxonomy): Eukaryota > Metazoa > Arthropoda > Insecta > Hymenoptera > Cynipidae > Andricus > Andricus quercusramuli. The sequence goes on along the minus strand of CAKNXH010063725.1, from coordinate 274,345 downwards.
TTTTTTTTTTAATTATATATATCTACCGTAAGGTTAAATTCATAGTAGTCATAGAGAAGCGTGAGTGCAAGTGAGACACTAGTAGACGGCGCATAAGAGCATCTCTTTCGCATATATCTATATCTATATATATATATATATATATATTCAATTGCAAATATTACGATTCGTAGATATTTAATAATATTGTAATTTTTATTGACAAAATGTGTGAGTGATTTTCATTTGCAATTTCCTACACTACACTATTTTCCTACTACACTATTTTTTTGAAAATTGTGGAATTTGTGCTTTCTCAATTTCGGATTTTCTTTAATCATATGAATTGCTGCAGATATTATTTGAAAAGAACATAGGTTCAATTATATTTGTTAAAATACAAATCCGAAGCAAATGAAAGAAGTGAATACAAAACTGTGGCTTCTCGGACTGCAAAATACTTTTTCTTGCACTGAAATTGCATCAAGTTTTTGTGAGACAGATTTGCTGTCACTAATTCTATGTGAAAATTAACAATGGATCATTTTTATTATCTATTCTTGTAATTTTAAATGTCACGAACTTTTTCATGTATTTAAAACAGCCAGTTATTCATCCATTTTACCAGACACGGAAAAAATGGATCGTTAGAAGAACTCTGTAAACCATTAGTTCCAGCTATTTTAAATTGAAGCCCAGGTTTTCGTCGGCGAATACCCTCGTGAAAAGAAAGACCAAGTTTAGATCACAGTATAGGCAGGTATATTCTTGTCCCGGCAGTTTGAACCCCCAATATCCCATCATTATTAGGCTCATCACGAGTCATAGATTGTAAAGGAGGCGCTCTTTCTTGTAAGTTTCAACAGAAAAAGATGACGAGATGGCGGAAGGGACAGAGTTCCATAAATATAACGGCAACTGGTTGAAGCCTTCTAGATCTCGTAAATAATAATAAATCATCCCAGGTTCTTTGGGACATTTAGGTATAGCTAGTCTGTTGATACAGACAACTATCCTTATTTAAC
>CAKNXH010063725.1:237061-272541 GCA_932178445.1 Andricus quercusramuli | reverse complement strand
ATTGTAATCTTAATCCTAGTTTTATTATTATTATATCCGAAATTGAAAAAACGCAAATTCCACAATTTCCCAAAAAAATGGTGTATAATGTTTTCTGGAAATTGTTACTGACAATCACTCACACATTTTTTCAATAAAAAATACAATATTGTTAAATACCTGCGAATCTTAATATTTAAAATTGAATAATAACAAATTTTTCCGGACAAAGTTTTAGATTTACTTATTTCATTTGTTTATAAAATGAACAATTGTTGTATTCCAACACATATAAACAAACATAGATCACTTTTCCGAATATCGACGTAATTTCAGATAGTAAAGGAAGAACCAAATTCCAAATTTATGCAAGAAATTTTTTATTACATTTACAATTGTTGATGTTTCATAAACATTGTGACTAACAGTCACTCTCACTATAATGTAAAATATACTCATCCGAAAACAAATTTTTTCCAACAAACGTACATTAAACTATGTGGCTGTTTGTTAATGTCATTTGTTTATAACAATTAATGACAAAATTAATTAATGACAATAATCAAATTATTTGCATTCTGGCAGTACTCTTCCGTCGATTTAAGACGATTTTCATTCCATGCAAACCGCTACTAAAGAATATAGAATGAAAAATCTCGATTTTCTCATACTTCGAGTAAACATATAATACATAAACAAATAAAAATGCAAGAATCTCTGACTAAGGTGCTCTTGGAAATTTAGCACTCTTCAATTTGAAGAAAACTGATTGCGGATTGGGGCAAAATTGAAGGCTGTAGAGAGTGTAGAGTGTAACCCTTTGGAACGAAATGCTATCGTGTCCACTTCAACATTTCCATTATTTGGGGCAAATATTAACCGATTTTCGTGAATCTTTTTTCCACTTTCTTGAAATTATATGAATAAACTATTTCTGCTAATCAAAATTGAATCACGCAATGCTTTCATAGTTTCAGTTTTTTGAACCGGCCTGCATCTCATAACAATGAGGAGGGTGATTCGTTCCGGTAATTCGACGCGCTCGAGTCTCTCCACTCGCGCGACGGGGCGCCTGCCTCGTACGAGGGTCGAGCACAGGCATCGAAAATACAAACTCAGCTAGTACTGAGCTTCACTGCATTTTTTCTCTATTCTTCTTTTCTTTTTGTTTATAATTTTAAATATAAACATTTTTTGAAAAAACCGGCTCTTTACCCAAAAAGATAATATTATTTAGATGAGGTATGCAAAATATAAGACCAAAATATTCAACCGTACGGCCGGAAACTGGAATTCCGTTTTATAACGCTGATAAATTCCCTTAAGACGTCTGCTGCTCCATGCTAAAAACATTTGAAGAAGCAGGCAACCTGTGGCGTATAGCCGTGATATAAACCGTGCGTTGCGCTATACACTATCCTTTAAGCGAACCTCCGTCTCGGTTTTGGGATAGCTGCGGTCCTAAAAGTGTAGCGCGGGTTTGTAATCGGGTATGTCACGCAGGGCCGACTGAAATAAGTTGGCAGGTGTTTGCTCATAGTAAGTAGGCATGACGCTAACGTAATTTAACATTATTGTTTGAATTGTTATTTTTATTTGAAACAATTTTTTTTTTTAAATTCTAAAGTTCGAAAAAATTTGTTTCCTTGACAAAACTATTTGATTCCTCCATTTTTAATGAACAAACAATATTTATTTAAAGAAAAAACCATTTTTGAATTCATTATATTCGGAAATTTTTCAAATCGGAAATTAACTAGTTCGAATATTTTATAAATCGGCAATTTTCTGCCAGGAATTTTATTATTCGGGAATTTCTCAATTTGGGATTCTTATATTTTGGCAATTTTATAATTTCGGAAAATTCATTGTTCGGGGATGTACGAATTCGGGAATTGTACTGTTTCGGGAATTTTACTTGTTAGAATTTCTCAGTCGTCCCGATTTAAAAAAATCTGAAAAATAATAAATATTCTAATATTATCTAAATGGAATTAATTGAATGAATTAATTGACTCACTAACATTAGCTCAATTAATTCAATTAATTAACGAAATCAGATAATAGTAGAATACTTATTATTTTTTAAGATTTTTTCGAATCTTCGAATTAAAAAAAAAAAATTCTCGCATTTTGAAAATAAACTGAATACCAGTTCGAAACGCTTCGATGCTTTATTATCAGAATTAAATTCAACATCCGAGCTGCTAATTGAAAAAAAATATGTTATTTTTTATTTAATATATTTTTTGGAAAGTTTAAAAATATATTCGACTGAGTTTCTATTTAGTATTTAACTTTTATCAAATTTGAATTACAGTTTCTCGATAAATGAATGTTGAATATTTTAAAATGTACCTGCAATGAATTTTTATATTCTCTCCTGGGTGTAAAAATGATTCGACGCATTATTATTAGACGGCAGAATTTGCGGTTAGTTATGAATGAATATGAAACTATAATATCCCTGGCGAAAGTATCGGATAGGAATTTATTACGAATTATTCCGGAATCTGTATCTGAATCAATCGATCCCAGTTCGATCCAAATCGGTTAAAAATTAATCCGACTTAATCTGGTTAAATCCGAACTTCCGAACCGAACCAAATTTTTGATCCAAATGAATTCGAATCAATCCGAACTCGGATTGACCTGATCCGATTTTGAATCCCAAAGAATCCGAGTTCGGATTAAATTGGATTCATTCGGATTAAAAATCGATCTAGGTCAATCCAAGTTCGGATTCATTCGGATAGAAAAGTTGGTTCGGATTGAATCCGATTAATTTTCAACCGATTTCGATCAAACGAGATGTAGAAATTTTTTCGGATTAATTCGGATTAACTCAGATTGGTTCGGATACAGATTCCGGAATAATTCGGATGACTTCGGATTGGTTAGGAATAAATTCCTATTTGAAACTTTCGCCAGGAATATCACCACGAAAACTGTATGTCACAAACAAATAATTTATTTGGGCATTCTAACAAGCATAATGAAGATCGATACATGCTTCATAAAAGGCTAAACTGTTAGAACAACCATTAGCGAGAGTTTTTCTGTTTTTGGAGTATCAGTGTTTCCACTAGTTTGTACAGCACTTCGCCATCTATTTCAGACAGCTCCCAACCCAAACGCAATAACGCTGCTAATCTAAACATTCGTACTGCGGTGGCCTTACAAGACTGCGCGCGCCGAGAAAGCCTAGATCTTGAAGAACGGTACCCGCTCTCGCCTATACTTTTGGGACAGCAGCGATCCGAAAAGAGTAGCAAGGATCTCCTTTAGGCGTGGCACGGCTGCGCACACGTCTTTAGTACAGCTGGTAGCTCGTACTTTTTTCAGTGTATCGCTGGGAACTTCTTGATATAAAATGCAGTCGCAGTATACTAAGGTGGAAATGACACCGTCCTGGCATGCGAAAATGAAACCATTTGTACCTGAATTAAGCCTTGATGATCTGAGGCCTGAGGTATATTACTTTGTTAAGGACTATTTTTCTACATTTCTGTCAAAGTTTCCGTGCATTTCCTTCTCGAGTAGCTGTTTGCGGAATTTTTCAACCTTTGCTTTCTTTACTTCGGCTTTCAGGAGTGAAGCATCTAGATATAGTAATGTACTCTCCACACCTCTGATGTTAAAACTCAGGCCCAGGGTCTGGGCCGCCTGCTCCACGGCTTTGTAAAAGAGAGCTCTTTTGCCAATCATCTCGTGTTGTCTAAACATTTTAAAGAGAGGGTCTCTGCCATTTGCAAGGATGTAAGCTGTACTCAGAACAATTCCGTTATGAACAAATCGAAGATTCGGAAGTCCGCGTCCGCCTTTACGGCGTGAGGCGTATAATCGCGGAACGGACGAATTAATATGCAAGCTGCAAGTTCTTATGAATATGCATGATCTTACGCGTGGCGATATCAAGGGCCTTAAGTTCGTTCTTCGTCCATTGAACCATCCCAAACGAGTAGAGTAGAACCTGGACGGCAAACATGTTAGTCGGAGTTACCTTGTTCAACGCCAACAGATTCAAAGTCCATACCAAACCATCCATTATACTCCTTGATGATATTGAAAACACTCTGAACTTTGCTTTTACTAGAAGCATAGATCTTCAGGTCATCAATATAGAATACATGAGTGACTTCATGCGCGCAATGATTTGTGTCGCCGCAGAGGGATCCAGGAGAAGTCTGTAGGACAAGAGATAGAGGCAGAAGTTTGATGCAAAAAAACAGAAGGGTCATGGTATCACCCTGATAGACGCCCCTCTGGATGGTGAAGCTGTTCATTGTTACACGATAGTTTCTAGATGAGATAGTAAATCTCGTTTTCTAAGGGGATATCAATCTTTCTATGCATCTCACTATTTGTGGATGAACCTTCAAGCTTTCCAACAGACAGATGATTAGTCTATGAGAAGTTGAATCGCAAGCTTTCCGGGAGACAATCCAGACCATTGACAGGACGCGCTGATGGGCTGCTGCATCTCTGCAGACGCACCTGTCAATGATCAAGTTTTCTTGGCAGCCTATTACAATCTTGTCGTTTAGGGCAGCTGCAAAAATCGTATACTGCATATTTGAACAAGCTATTGGCCTGTAATTGTCTGGATTGGACAATTGCCCTTTTTCCGGTAGGAGTATAGTGCGTCCTGACAAAAACCACTGCGGAATGGGAGTTTCCGACGAGAAACGACGGGAGAAATCGATTTCAGCTAGATCTTGGTGCTTAGGAGGAACCTGCATGTCAATGTTCCTCGCTATCCTGAAACCGCGATCATCTTTCAGAAGATGCCTGCTTTCCGCAGTTGGTCTTAATATCGCTTCCTCACCTTCGCCTGCAGCTTGTTCAAGCAGTGGTTGGGGAAGCGCTCCGCGTACATATCCATTTTTCAGGAGGTAGGCACGTTGATTCCGTAATGACTGATGCGAAACGTGCTGAAGCTCTGAGTGTTTCTGACAGTGATTCGTCCACTAAATGTGGGCGTTTCAGCGGTTCGCCGTCATATTTCCATCTAACTTATTTTCAGCAGCCCGAACTCAAGGTGATCGGCAGTCGGTACTGTTTGCCGACCCATTGTCGGGTGCTCTGCGCGTTCGATCGTTTTGAACCGCATCTACAACTTTTTGGTGGTTTGGTGGTGGCATCGTTGTTCCCACGAGCAGGTAGAAAAATGGTTCTTCCGTCTTTGTAGAGCCCCGCATGCAAGGATAAGTCTGCATACTCTGAAAGGTCGCCCGGTATCCCAGAGTCACCGTTTAAGACGCCTCGCCCACGAGCCATTCAGCTTTTTGCATGGTTGTTACGCCTCCGCTTAGGCGCTAACCCTTCGAGATCATCCCTGGACAATTTCCTGCGACTGCTTATTAATCATTTGCAACTTATTCAGCAAAAACCCTCGGTACAGAAAACCTCTATCCGCAACCTAAGGACGCGTTCGGTGGCTTTGTCATAGACACTAACTCCCAGTAGAACAAAAGTTAAGTTTTGCCTATGGCCACGTCTCAGGACCATGAGATGGGTGGCCACAGGGCACGACAAACTCATAACGACAGGCCGGTAAAACCCTCGTGTATCTTGAAGATATGGATCGACCCAAAAATAACAGCTCTCTGTATCCCTCCCGCAAGTGCCCTGTCAAGTTTTTGGTACGCGGATATGGCTTTAAGGTTACGAATCAGCGACAGTTCCGCACCTCTGAGAGGACTGATCACAAGGAGAATCATTTTAACCGACTATCCCGAGAACATATGTGGCAGTTCCCTTCTAGGGTCTTCATACCTTTCCTCCTTTTCCGTCTGCTTGACTGTGATTTTGTAATCGACTGCAGCCGAAAAATCTATCACGAATATAGTTCGTTTCTCGAAGTCCTGGAGAAAGATGTCAGGACTCGAGTGTGCAATTAATACTGCTTTCCGAAACTCGTCATCCCAGAAAATTCGGCACTTCTCGTTCTGAACAATTTACTCTATCTCCTTCGCAATTTTTGGCAGGGCAGGGTCGCGGAAAAAACTGTAAGCACCGCAAATATGGCAGTAGAGTACTCTTAAGGTCGCATTTTGTCTGAGGACGTAACTTTTCAGGTAACTTGAAGTTACTTTATTCAGTAACTTCAACTAGTTATAGTTAAAAAATACGGAACTGTAAACAGTTACCTTTTTCGTTAAGTTAGTTAGTTACCTTTTTTGCTAGGTAACGTAACTATAACTAGTTACTCAAAACAACCTAACTTGCCCAACACTGTTCGCAATAGGTCCACGCAAATGTTGGTCTTTCCTCAATTTGACCTACTCAACCAAATTTTCTTTCGTTAGGGCAAATAATTTTGTTACTTTTTGTATTAAACTTTTCTCCTACAAACATACACGACAAAGGCTCAGAAAATTAGACAGTCTCTCCTTACCTGACATCGTGACGTATTTCATGAACATCTCGTATTAACCAAATATCGAATCCAAATATTAAATATTTAGAATATTTCAATATTCATCTTATATTTATAATTTAAGGCCACTCACCTGTTCATCTAGAAATGCCATAACTGAATTATTGTTCCATCTGACACCCTGGTCCTTTAAATATAACTTTATAGTGTTTATTTCCAATGGTTGATATTTAAATACTTTTGTAAGTAGTTCAGTATTACTTTTAAGGTAACTTCCAAGAATGTTGTTTCTACTTGAACGTTTTCTATCCTCATTTAGGAAATCAACCGTTCCAAAATCCATTTGTGACCATGTTTCAGCTTGAGTCTTACTAAAAAGATAATAACAATTCATAAACGTTACGTAACAAATAATATTTTTAAAGAATCTGAAAAGAACCTGAATGCTGCCTCATGCCAAACGCCTAATTTAAATTTCTATCTTCATTACGAAAATTCTCGGGTCCTTATTTCTATCTTAATAATTCAAGAAGTTCTGCACTGCTATCCAGTAATTCAGTAAAAATTTTGAGTTTTTGCTCAAAAAATGTTGTAACAGAATTGTTACCATGGAACGGGACTGGCTACGGCCCTGCACGAAGGGTTCGTCGAGCCGTACGTGAGTTGCGACGGAATCGCCCGAGGGGACCCGAAACCTCAAGTGACGGCACGGCCTACACTCAGCTCTGTTAGCTCGTCCGACGATAGAACTCTCTCGGCTTTTGCCTGTAAAAATGCGCGAGTATCCTGTGCTCCATCGTCGCTTTGGACTCAGAACGTGCGCACGTCTCTGCTCTGGACCTAAGGCACACTTTTCCAACTCCACTCCGGATCTACCCTTCCGAGAGGAGCCTTCACTCGCCTAACCTGGCTCTGGTTAGGGCCAGCGCCTCCTCGATAATCGACTCGTCACCCGCTGCTAAATGTAAGTGGCAATGAAACCACCTTTACTTTTCAAATGGTGTATTTTCTGGTGTTTCGTCCATCTAAGATTCCTACCTCCTAAAACTCTCTCCTTGGTATTAATCCCGTAACACCAGGCGGCCTTATGAAAAAACCCACCTTTCATCTCAAAAATAAAAAATCTGCTGAGAAAAGGAACACAGAATGGGACTTAAAATTACACTGACTACAAAACTACTGCTTTCTAAACATTTCTCACTCTTATAGCATGCTACTAAATCCATTTGCCATGCCTTCGAATCATATGTGCCATATATATACACGAAATATTATTTCGCTGAAATGGATATAAACATTGAATTGATCCGTATTGAACTGTATTTCTCTCTTAATTTACATTTGTTTACCATGCAATGATTTATTCTAGAACAAAGTATATTGATCATATTTATACCATGAATTGTAATTCTCTTTCTGCCTTATGATTTTTTACGCGCAGGGATTCTCATGTGCCATGTGATACTCGATCTTTATGTGATTATATGCAATTATAGAAAATTAGGCGGGAATGAATTGTAGACAAATTTCGGTTTCGAAAGTAGAAAAGAGACAATTAGGAAAAACCATAAGGTAGGATCCGACCAAAAATAAAAAGTAAGAGTTCGAATAAAAATAAAAAATTCAGAAAAAATAAAATTTGAGGTTTTCAAAAGTTAAAACTGAAATTAAGAGAAAAATATGAAACATGAAATTAAAACGGCATTGAATTTCGAATGCCTTTAGATATTTCCATCTTTGAGCGAGACGAAAAGTGTGAAAGCGGTAGCAAGTCCGCACGTACAGCGAGAAACAAAATGGGAATTTTTAGTTAAGATACCACATCGAACTAATATACAGGGTATCCCACCCAAAAAAATTAAACCTAATTTAAATTAAATAAAACTTGGGTCAGGTAGAATCAAAGATATAACGCGTAACCCAAAAAATATGAACAGCGATCACGATAGTCTGAAGTTGAAAGGTGCTGTTGCACTTCTAACACAAAACGTTAGTACGACTAACGTTACGATGAGAAAAATAATTAGGAATCAGGTCTTAATGACACTACAGAATGCGGGAAACATTATAAAAATAATTAACAGATCATTAAGCCGCGTTAGGGGTATTTGGAAAAATATCGCAGAAAACTCAACCGCCGGAAACAGATCGGTTAGGTAGATTAGACTAAACTTGTCGGTCGGAAATCAAAACAACGACCGACCCCCCCACATTAACCGCCCTCAACCTGAAATAGGGAACTATAATAGAGGTTTCGACTCTATTAACAACGCACTCTTTTAGAACAATTTAGATTTAAATTCATTGGGCGCAACAGAAACGACACACAGCTTAAGACAAATTACCAACACAAGCAACATATTTAGAAAACCAAGATGAAGCGAATCATCGCTCACAAATTAATAACGAAATATTTGATTATGACTCATTTTTGGAAAATAATACACAGTTTTTTTTAAATCCGAAGAACTTCTGTTAAACACAGAATACAAACAATTGATGAAGCAACAGAGGGTAAGTTTTTTAGTGAAAGGAAAGAAAAGGAGAATAATTTAAAAACCTGTATTATGTCCGTCAGTTCATAGTTCTTTTGAAAACAAAAGAGAAAATATAGAACCTAGTTGCAGGAAAAATTAAAACGAATCTCGTAAAAGGCATTCAGTCTAATTCGATTTAAGGGAAAAATTAAAAAATCGTAATAAACTTTCTCACAATAATACTGAAAACCATAGTCAAACCAGAATTAATAACTTGAGATTACAAAAGACAGACGACATCGGAACATTAGAGGACAGAACCTATTCAAATCAAAATAGACGACGTTCGGAATGATCCAAACACCCTTTCACATAATGATAAATTGGCCTATCAACTTCAGAAATGACAAAGAAGACAGTCCCGCACATTTCCTAACGGAACTTCAAAGATTCAAAGTGGATATAGAATAAACGATTGCGATATTTTGGAAAACCTAGACGCGCTACTAATCGAGGACGCAAAATATTGTTGTTCCATAAATAAATCTTCTTGGAGATCATTATCAGACAACCTAGATTCACAAACAACAAACCACGATACCCATTTAATCCTTGTAACCAAATGTTACCAATATTTAGCGAATGTCATTAGGACGAAATCAAGCTCAAAGTAACCAAGACAGGACAAGTTCTGACTCAGACAAAAAACAGGACTCAACTACAAAAACGAATGAGAACACAAATAATTTAAACTGCTATCATTGTGGTATAGCGGGCCATATTGAAAGGGAATGCCCTTATTATGCTTATAACCAGGGAAACTAAAAAGGCGGGTACTAGTGCTAAAAATACTCCAATCTAGCACCAAAACGCCGGAAATCTTAAACTCGGATAAGGATGAAATAGTGAAAACACGTTTTCATCTGATGACAAAATTTGAAAATAGTTTGATTCGAATTTTGGTAGATACAGGTACCACACTTTCTTATGTAGAAAAAGAATTACTGGGGGAAAAAACAGAATTCCAAAAATTCAATGTTTAAACCCGTTTTGCGATAATACATAGTAGCGAACGGAGAAAGCGTCGATATAACTGAACAGGTAGTAATTCTAATTATGATCGGGAAAAAAGTAAAACACATAATGTTCAGGCTAGTCCCAAAACTAAAATCCATAGGTATTTTGGGTATGAATATGCTAAAAGCCTTACGGATGACCTTAGACTATAACTCAGAAACCTGGTGGTTACCAGGAAGTCCTCCGACCTGCTACCCTATAGAAGCTCATCCTAACTCGCTACCCATCCCCATAATTGAGACTAAACCCGAACCTAAACCTGACATTAAAACTAAAGAAATTAAGGAAGGTAAAAATGCAACTATTAGGAATAAACAATAATTTAAAAAGGAAGGTGAAAATAAAGATAGAAAACCCAAATTCGGAGGTAGTATTAACCTCAAAAGTACTAGAGAGCTTAATAAAAATAGCCCAACCTTAAAAGATAGAGAAATCCCCCTAGTACCTATCTTAATAAACATCCCCAGGAGCAAAAAATTCCAACCCCTAGAGAGCAACCCCACCCTAGACACTAGCAACAACTCAAGCACACAAGACTCATTTAGTTTAAGTAAACCACGGTGTTCTTGAAGGTGACAGAAGTTTGACTAAAATGGATCCAAAATCGGGTTTCATGGGGAGTTTCTACATCATTTATAGGTTCAAAATCTGAAAGAATCAAAATCCCAGCTGATCCTTTTCGCGAGATATCGACATTTTATGAATTTATATTATGCAAAAATGAGATTACACTTAGTAACAAAATTCAACATGTTCCAACGATAGAAAATAATGAATAAAAACCACTTTCAGCTCAACCCAGGACCAACGACGAGGACGTAGTGGTTATATAGCCCCATTTTTTTTTTTATTTATTTTTTTTTTTTAATTTAAAAAAAAAAATTTTTTTGATTTTTTTTTGTTTTTACATATTTTTTTCGTCTTTTCTCACTTCGTCAATATTTCTGTAGAATTTCTAAGAATATTGTACTTAGATATGCAGTGATGAAAATTCAATCACTGCTTTGAGTAATCTTGATGAATAAGATTCGTCATTTAAGGAATTTATTTTATAACGATCCCAGAACTTCAGGAACTCGCGGTGTACTGATTCTCCACTTTGCTCCGACCAAAATCCTAGGCCATTGTTATTGTCGATATATTTCAAACTCTCTTCAACATGTGCAAGGATGACATGAATTTTCAATGTGGTAGAAGTGTTTTCAATACTTTTCAAAGCATTGTCCAATTCATGTATGTAAGTATCTAATGAAGGACCGCATTTACCAGAAGTGAAACAACAATCTACTACCTTGTTCATTGCTTTAAAAGCAGCTATGTAGGGTACAATCTTGAGGAATCCTACATCTTTGTAAATTTCGGTATCTTCAAGCTTATCTACTTCTTTCAGCAGCTTTCTACATGCATTCCCTTCAAACGAATCTCCATGGTAGTTTTTCGCAATGATTTTCAATTTCTTCGGCCACAACAAAGCCTTTTCTTGACCTAAGAGAGGGACTAAACCTCTCCAGAATAAATGGTTCACGAACCCCTGTAAAACATGGAGTTCAGGGATAATGCATTTCTCTAAAACATGAGTGTTGTCATCTTCAGTGAAAAGAGGAAGATTGATAGTACTATGACAGTCTTTACTGTATTTTTTGTTTCTTCCTGCGAGACAAAATTTATCGTAATCGTTTCTCAGATCACCGTATGTTTTCAATCTCATGTGATTTTCCACTCGTGAAGTATCAGATGTACTTGCATGGGCATCACTCAACTGATTCTCATTATTATTGTTGCTTCTCATATTACTTAGTGAAATAAAACAGTATGGGCAAGGAAACGTTGCTGTTGCAGTTTGTTGGCCATTTATTATGAGGAGAAGCTTGAAATCCGCAACAAATTTGAACGGAATATTATTGATATTCGTTAGTTCGAATAATAGTTTGACATTTTCATAAGTCTCTTTTATTTGGGGAACTGTGCATAGCAATATTAATCTATGTACGCTAGATAACTTACCTCTTTTGCTCATACTGCCACCCTCAGAATAGAGTATCCTTTTTTCAGAAAAATCATCCATATTTTCCAAACTTGATTCATTGGAATCACCGTTATCATCAGTGTGGTCTATAGAACTGTCGAACTCAGGTGAATAATTTTCGGGAAGTATGGTCAAGCTTATCTTGAAAAAACCTTGACCCCCATCAGCCATAGCTTTGACCGTAAAGTTTCCTTCTAGATTTCTTTCACTTATAATCGCATCAAGAAGTTCTTCAGCATCTGCATATACAACAGCTCGCTCTTGTTTAGATGTTGCATTTTCACATTCAAATTCATACAAACCTGCTTTATATACATTCTTCAAAATATTTGACTTATCCGTCATGTGCTTCATATAATTTGCCGGTATACACTTTCTCCCGACATTACATCTTAGAAAATTGGTTATCTTCTTCATATTTCTTTTTGAAGCTCCAAGGTTGATCCGAAAACTATCTAATCTTTCTTCCTTGAATAAGATGTCCTTCTTCTTGGTGGGATTCACGATCATTTTAGATTTTCGACCAGCAGTTGAAAAATTTAGCTCAATGTTTTTCAATTTCATAACATTATCACCATGAGCTTTAGAATCAACCTTTTTCTTCACAATAGCAGTCACAATTTGTTCCTGTTCTTTTTCAGAGAGTTTGTGGATGATTTTGCTCACATTTTCTTTACCATTTTTGCAAATGTGATTCTTGCCCTTACCGATTTCCTGAAAACAATGTCTACATAGTACAAGGGAGTTTTTGGACTGTTCATTTTTTACTGTCGGAATTGGAAATGATTCTGTTTTTGAAGATCCTTGGCCATGAAGTCCATTAGATGTATCAATGACGACATTTGATATTTTCTTTTTACCTCTGCCTTTCACGAATGTTAAGTGACCTTTGGACCTGCCAGTGAAACATATGTAACAGTTACATACACCTTTTGTACGGGTGTGTTTTGGCAATATTATATCTTCGTAGTTCGGCATAACTGGTAAGGGTCTTTTAAAGACACCCCTTTCAGCATCAACTAGTGCGAGATAACAAGTCCTGCAAATGCTTAAAGGAAATTTCTCACATGTTATATCAAAGTCGTTTGATATGAAGTTCTTGATGAGTTTTCCAGTCTTCTCATTTATGAGGAATTTCACAGGCTGAATTTTCCCAAAACTTATTTTTTTGCCACATGGGGCGCACACTTTCCTTCTGTTCTCATTGTGAGAACATTTATCTGCTGGATGGCTCATTTTGTAAACTATCGTTATACGCAAGGAAAAAGCTTGACCGAAAAATTTCGCATCTTACTTTCTTCAGGTATCCAAACAGGCGTAGCCTAGGTAAATCCATGTTACTTTCTTTTGTTTTACGTGTGTTTTGTCTATTAGATATTTTCATTTTAACCACAAGCTAACTTCGCTTCGTTGAGTGCTGAGGGGAAAGCAATGGACCAAATGCATGTGACAAAACTTTATTTTTGTAATATCTTCGTGACGAATAATAATTAGTATCATTTTATTATTTCATTAAATAGTTCTTAACAAATAAAAACTATTTCTCAAATACACTTATATAGAATAAATTAGTTTTTACGAAGATATTAGCAAAATACGGCAAAAATGGGCCGAATCTCTTTCCTTTTGTCCATTGTTTTCTCCTCAGCACTCAACGAAGTGAAGTTAGCTGCTCATTGAGGTGAAAATACCTTATTGTATCTCTGATTTTAAGACACAACGAAAACACAACGCGAAATTCCAAAAGGTTACTGAATAGGATTATTTGTATTGTGAGTATGACATTTTAAATATTAAAATGTCGATATCTCGCGAAAAGGATCAGCTGGGATTTTAATTCTTTCAGATTTTGAATCTATAAATGATGTAGAAACTTCCTACGAAACCCGATTTTGGATCCATTTTAGTCAAACTTCTTTCACCTTCAGGAACACCGTGAAACCGAAAATTAGGAGGAAAATTAAGGAAAATACGAAAAAGTTTTTCATAATAGTAAATACGAGGACAGATATAAGGATCAAGATAGTAATCTTTGGAAAAATAAAAAAGTTTCTCATAAAAAAAAGCTGAAAAAGGAATCTCAAAAAAATATTGAGATATCGGAAATTAACAATAGAAATCAATGACTTAATTTTAAAAATAAAGCAATTAAACTTAATAATACTTCGGATGATTTAGGAAACATAGAAGAACAAAATAATTGTTCACCGGAAATTTGCGAAGGCATCGTTGAGCTTAATGAAAGCCAGAAATGACAACTAGAAAAACTTTTAGAAGACAAAATAAAAGTATACCAGGGAAAAGAACATAGGCCAACTCATTTTACAAAACATAAAATTGACGTCCAGGACAACGATCCCATGAAACAGCGACACTACCACGTGAGCCCAAAAATTAGAGAAATAATTTATCAAACATTAGATAAATTATTGGAACAATATATAATAGAACCTTCTCGTTCTGATTGGTCAAACCCTATTGTTATGATCAAAACCCCAGGGAAAGACTATAGTTTCGGAGAATTCTACTGCTAGTTTTGTGAAAAACTAATCCCCAAATCAATTTACTTAATATATGACACATTCTGCAACAAAAGACCCTACAGACATGAAAATAACTTTACTACTCCAGACACTGACAAACTTATACACAAGGGGACTGGGAAACAATAAACAAGGAAATACAAAACCTACTAAAAGTAGAAATCGGAGATTACGAAATTGAACTCAAAATCGACTAAAAAACAATACAAGACATTGACGAAGAACTTAAGAATTGACCAACGGTACTCGTCACGGCTCTGCACGAAGAGGTCGTCGAGCCGCACGCGAGTTGCGACGGGATCCCTTGAGGGGACTTGAAACCTGGGGCGACGGCACGGCCGACACTCAATCTCTGTTAGCGCGTCCGACCATAGAACTCTCTCGGCCATAGAACGTACGCTACGTCTCCGCTCTGAACCTTGGGCACACTTTTTTACATCCGCTCCGGATCTACCCTTCCGAGAAGAGCCTTCAATCGCCTAACCCGGCTCTGGTTACGGCCAGCGCCTCCTTGATAATCGACTCGTTGCCCGCTGCGACCTCCACCTCGGCTGCCAGTGTCCCACCACGAACTGGACGCCCCATTGCTAAATGTAAGTGGCAATAAAACCACCTTACTTTTAAATTGGTATATTTTCTGGTGTTCCACCCGTCTTAACTTCTTACCCCCTAAAACTCCCTCCTCGGTATTACTCCCGTAACAATGTTGTTTTTATTTATTAAATAAATGATTTTAATACACCGTGTAGTTCATTCAAAATAACACGTCTAATCATTATATTTATTTCTATTTTCATACTATGTTGAGAATCTCAATAAGTCAAATAAATTGAATTGAAACTATACATATATAGATAGTTTACATTTTTCAACTCACCCTAACTTATAACTACCACTAATCGTCGTCTGTAGAAGAGAAAGAAGGAGCGAACAATGATCGAAAAGTTTTTTGTGGAACCGAACCTTACGAGTTGCACTAGTTTCGGTTTTTCGTCCACACGTATTATATACCTGGGGATGCACTTTTTCATGTTGCCAGACACTATCCTGAGAAAATCTATTTCAAATCAGGCAGGTTCTATACATAAAAAAAAAATTGATAGCTGTTCGAACTCGAAAGTTCATTGCCTCACTACCCGATTCGGGTAGTGTTTCTAAGTGGATATTAACTACCAGTGTGGGCCCACCACACCCACGACGGGCCAACAGCACGCAGTATTCCCGAACGGTCACCCATCCAAGTACTAAACGCGCCCAACACTGCTTAACTTCAGTGATCTTACTAAAACTGGTGTTTTCAGCGTGATATCGCCGTTGGCGGTTCTACACATAAAGTCGCCAAATCTCTCGGAGAAGAAATATGTTGTTTTTTATACGAAATTAAGCTATCCGTAATTTTTTCAATAAAAAAAAATTTATCGACGAACGAGTTTTGAATTTTGTGCTTTGTTAAAAAAAACTCCCAATTTGGATTTGAAAGTTCATTTTCTCCAAAAACCAACACTTGTATTTTTTGCCTACTTTTTGTTGAATTTGTACTTTTATGATATATCTTGTCAGTTTTATGCGGGCTACATAAATTTTGAGGCCTGAAAATTTGTTTTTTCAAAAAATCGAATTTTCTAATTTTGCTCGCAAACAACCACAGATACGAAAAAACTGAGAGATGAAAGTTTGCACGTCTAAGAAAGTTCTATGAAAAATACCTTTTGCTCTTTTTATTATTACCAATATTTTTGAAAAAATTCTGCTGATATAAGAAAGGCTTCCTATCAGCTTTATGTGGGCTAAACCATTTTTGTGTCCGGGGAACTTGTTTTACTAAAAATAGATTTGTTAAATTTTTCTCTTAAACCATGCAAGACATCGCAAAAGATCAAGAAGCATTTTTCGTAAATCTTTTCTAGATATGCAAACTTTTATGTCAACGTTTATTCGTATATGTCGTTGTTTGTGAGAAGTATGAGAAAATTCGATTTTATGGAAAAATTGTCCTAGCCAGAAAAGTTATTTAGCCCGCATAAAACTCACAAGATGTCTTTCTTATTCAAGTACAAATTTAAAAAAAATTGGCAAAAAATATAACTGTGGGTTTTTTTCAGAAAATCGACTTTTATTATTTTCACAAAAACCGCCATCATTTTGTTTTTTGAAAGACAAAGCACAAAACTCAAATACGCATAACTTCGTAGATAATTTTTTTTTGCAAATCGGCAAATACGTATCGCTTAATTTCCTCTAAAAAACAGAATATTTCGTCCGCAAACAATTCTGCAACATTAAGCGTAGAACCTGACTGCTTTGAAAGGGATAAGATCACGAATTAATGAGAAAAATAAAACTAACGATCATCAATTCCCACAGCTCAAGTTCGCGCTGAAAATGCAGGTGGACAAGAAAAACAGAGTTCCTCTAGTTCTTTACCTTCTAGTATGAACCGAGAGATGTAAAGTATTGCCATAAGAATATTGAGTAGAGTCGCCTCACAGGTGCGATTGCATATTAGGCGTGGTAGGGCATTTTTCTAATCATTCAAACTTTTGATTGGATGGAGTTTGTGATGCGGCATTGTACAAGGAAGCTACAGAAAATCAGCGGGTAATGCGACCTACTTTAATATCAATAAATATAAATAATTAAATTTAATATAAATTCTAACGATCAATGAAGCGGGCTGATTCTTGTGGGCCTGATCTTGTCTTCCTAGAGGAAAGGTAAATTACGACGAACACTGAATGTACAATTAGAACAAGTAAAGAGTTAATAAGAAAATAAGAACCACAAAGTACCAAGACATAACTAAGCGACCCTCAAGTGTAATCAGAATTAAAATAACTTTCAAAAAAGCGCACAAAGTACCATTTTGTCAAACCTTAAAGTGTCAACTTTGTTTACTGCCGTCTTTGTGATAGGTTTACACTTAATGTATAGAACTCCTGAAAATAAAAAAATAAATCCAACGATCAAATTTGGACAACCACCACAAAATGCTGCTATTGTAATTTTTAAAAACAAAAAAAAAATTGTTTCTTTGGACAAAAATAAAAAAAGGGAAGAGACATGAGATATCTTAGATCTCGGGTATTGAGGAGAGAGCGTCGTTGTTTCGTCGCTGTTCCCACCTACTCTAATTTTTCTTACTTTGATAAGGGTACTGTATGCGCACCGTAACGCTGATAAATATTATAAACGCTTTAATATTGTGATTTGATAATAATAAAAATAAAAAATATGGAAGAAATAAAGAAGAGAAGGAAGTGGATTTAATTGGTTGCCTTCTCATTTTTCTTTCCACTCTTTTATTTTTGTCAAAGAAACAAATTCTTTTGTTTTTGAAAATAACAATAGGAGTAGGTAAGCATATAGTGTCGTAAATACTCGACTTCTTATTTTCTTTTAAACGATATCGCACTGCAAATGTC
This sequence comes from Andricus quercusramuli, assembly GCA_932178445.1. Lineage (NCBI taxonomy): Eukaryota > Metazoa > Arthropoda > Insecta > Hymenoptera > Cynipidae > Andricus > Andricus quercusramuli. The sequence goes on along the minus strand of CAKNXH010063725.1, from coordinate 254,635 downwards.
TTTTCACCGGAGGCCGGAAAGGAAATGTTCCTTCGTGTCCAAAAACGACAAATTTAGTCTAACTTATGAAAGTCTCCTCTTCTCTTTCACCGTATCGATCATTCTCTTCCACTTCGCTGATATGGTTTCCAGCACTATAAAAGATTTTCTATAGGCCGTGCACAAATCTGCCCATGTCTTGAGTTGCGTGGCCTTTAATTTGTGCCAGTCTTGCTAAAATGACGATATCTTGGGACCTATAAGAGTCTCCATGAATTTTTTGTTTAAAAAGAAGGGTGATTTCACAAGGAATCATTGTATCTATATTTTAAAAAAATGAAAAGGGGAGTAATTCATGAAAAATTGAATGAAAATTTTTTTTTCTTTCTATTTTCGGGGCAAAATAATTTTTTTATTAATTTTATTATATTCTTAAAATTTATCAATTTATTTCTGACATGTTCAAGTTTGATCAAAATCCAATTAGCATTTCCAGAAGTAACGATAATTCGAAGAAATGTAACCCCAAAGATCAACATGGCGTAGCTTCCGTAATTTTGAAAATTTTCGAAAATCCTTTGGGGCTGGAATTTCTCTTGTATGGCATTATAATTTTTAAAAGTTTTATCAAAATCGAACAGCCACCTGAAGATCCTGATATTTCTGACACGTACTGGCCCATCTTAGCAAAGTAAAATTATGAATATTCGAAAAACTGACGCAAGAATCTACTTGACATTTTTGCAATCTACCGAAGATACATTTCCAAGTTCGAGTTTATTGATGAATACCTAAAAGCATGAGGAGTCCGTCTTACAAAAATAATCCTCTCATTACAGAGTATTCAGTTCCCACTAGGAGCCACATTGAAACATAAGCATATTCATGACTTAACAATTGTTATCGGGAATTTACATGAGCAAACAATATAATAAGATTGAATCATAAGAAGCTGAGAGCCTCGCACTCAGTTTTTTGGAAATGTCGCGAGGCACTCAAAACATAGTTGAGCGTCATGATGATTCTCCTAACAATTAAAACTCTAATGATCTTTTACAAACTTAATTTTCATGATGTTCAGAAAAATACGAAACTAAATGCATAGAGTCAAGTTTTTTGAAAGTCAAAGTACCTAACCAATCACCGCCGTCGCTGAAATGACATGATCTATTCTCGAGGCTCGCACCAGTTTACAGACTCGTGAATATTTCGAAGCACGCCCGGATTAGTTGTTATATTATGGCGATTACTGCCTTCAACGGTCATGTAAGCATCTTAATTTATGCGTAAGAATACGCAATGTTCATAAATTGTGTTAGGTTATCACTTCGGTGAAAAAAAGTATAGCTGACAAGAAATTAGGACCTAGGCTACTGCACGATGTGTCGTGCAGCCTAATCCGTTCTTTATCGATTGCGTGCTTTCTTCTATTGCCTTTATTAACCCAATCGTTGTCATATAGAAAGATTGAGAACCCATGCACGAATTAATACAGATCTAACAATCATATCTGAGTGCCCCTTTTCGGAAGTTGGTAGACCCTTGTTCTGTAGTTACTTTGAGGTAATACATAATTTTAAATTTTCTGTGACGTTCCCCAGTTTTGGTAAGAAATCTTTTCACTGAAGAGTGAAAAATACTTCGTCACATAATATGTTATGAAACAACTATCTTCATTTAAAAATGTTCTTTTCACAATCCAATCTTTCAACATAAAAATTATTAGATTTATGAAGGCAAATTATAGAGATTGGAAAGTGTTTTGGCTCCCTTAAAATTTATTCATGGCTATTCAGTTACATCGGTGCATACATTAAATGTTTATTTCATAATTTTAAATAGTGAGCTCTGCGATAAACATTATACATGTCCTGCTTATGATATGCGCCCACCACCTGGATATTTGGATTATAATTATTTCAGGAAATATTCCTCATACTCACGTTTTCTTGGCCAATTTCCAATCCTTCAGATATAAATCATTCCTTGGAGATTTGTTCCTGCCTACTTCATACGAGTAAGTTTCCTCAAGTATATGTGTGTTACTGCTACAAGATGTCGTGTTAACAGGTAATATTTCATGACTGCCAGACTGTACTGGTTGCAATTCTGCACGAATATGGTTGAGTAACTGTATCGCTCTGCAAGGTTTTTGTATTTTCAGACCATACTTGCGTAATTCTCCCTGGAAATAAACATACATTTCAAAAAAGAATTATTTGTACGTCCACCTGAAAATTTCCCACGTTGTTCTGAAAACAACAGAAATTAGGTATACTTTTGTATATTTTATATGAAAATCGGTGCCATTAAATCTACTTTATTATTATTGTTGTAGATAAGGTGGTTCATTCCAATCCTATATGGATACCGTCAAACCGAAAAATTTTGCTCGTGGCCTCGGCGTCAAACATACGAGGAAAGAACATTCGCTTTAATTAAGGCCTTTTTTTCGCTGTCAGCTTACGTCTAACGAGACTCTTATAAACTTCATATAAAAAGATAATTCACTTCTGAAAAGGGCATAACCCGCCGAGGTATACAAATTTTAATGACCTTAAAAGACTTGTATACTACAATTCACTGACATACGCTACTGCGAGATAAGTACAATGATATAAAAATCTCATTTACAATGAAAAGCCTAGTTAAGAGTGTTTTTATTTTCTGCGACAGAAATTCGTTTTTTTTTTCTTCAAACTAACATTTTTGGAATTTAAGCTTTCGAAAGTGCACCGACCGACCTTTATTTTTTGAACCTAAAGAATTCATTTTGCGCAAAAAGTCAGGAATTCATTCAGATGTATAACTTTTAGAAACAATCGTCCACCGTATTAGATCCGCCGTTTTGTTTTTTGAAATTTTGACTTCAGATTCATAATAAACGTCCTTGAAAACCGCAGCATTGTACGCTTTGAGTAAATTAAATAATTTTTCTAAATTAACTTCTCTCTGTAAAAAAAAGGATTCAATTAAAATCGAATAGCTGCAATTAAGGAATTGAAGCGTGAATTGCAATGTCTAATGAAATGCAATTCATTTCAATGTATTCATTGTCCGTGAATCAAGTTGAATGTCTGCAATTGAAGAGCATTGCATATATGCAATAAGACTAGTACACCATACACTATTGCAATGCAATATTTAGCAAGTCTGAGAAGAAATTGATTAACAACTTGCAATTCAAAGCGCATTTTCTAAATAGTTTTTAATTACAAATAAGTCGGAATTTCAGAATTAATAATTTATTTAGCCCAGAAATACCAAAGTTGTAGTATTTTCCTCATATTTCTTAAATATCTTATTTTTGTTTTAAATTTTATAGAAAAACTTGAAGAAATGTTGCAATTTTCTTAAAAATTAAATGTTTAAAAATTAAATTATAATAATAGACAATAATAATAATCATTTCATTGTTCATTGTCCAATGAGTCAAACGCCGCCTTTAAGTTCACGAACATTGCTATCATGGCCACTTTCTCCCTTTTCATCCTCTCATTTACTAGATAGTTCAGAACATATATATATTGTCCATCACCCCCATCCCTTTTCTAAGTACTGTCTGATTCGGTAGCTCTATCTTTTTTCATCAACTTCTTTCTTTAACTTTGTGAGGGATCTCGCAAATTAAGGGATGGGAAGGATTTGGAGCGTCGAGAAGCTAGGTGAAGTCACAGAGTTTTAAAACATTTAATTGAACCGGGTGGTTTATTGTATCACTTACAATTAGTGGTGGGACCTGCGGGCTCACAAGCGCTGGTAATTTCTCGAAGGCTTAACCTGAGAGCAGGTGGTGAGGCTGGAGGCAGCGTCGGTGGCGGTGTTGGGAGCAGCGTCGGGGCGATGCTAGCGTCTTGAAGGTATCTGGGTGTCGTGTAGACTGTGATGGGGTGATGCACTAAACTCTGAACCGGACAAAGGTACCGAGAGTACGAGACTGACTCTTGAGGACGCTGATTTGGGTATTTGAACCAGGAAGTGATACTTTCCCCACTCCTGGTCCTACGCCCACAGGGCCGTACAGTTGTGGGGTTCTTGTAATTTTGTTACAACTTCTCCGATAAGACAGTCACATATACTTTATACAATGTTGGCATTATTGCCACTCGTCTATAATCTTTATCCTCCTCCCCTTTGCCTTTCTCTACTATGGGTACCGCTACTACTTAGGAATCTCATCTATAACAGGTGCCTTTCCATCTTTCATTACCATCTTAATATCCTGGTTTACTCTTTTCCTTCTTCTGCTCTCTCTATTTACCACCTTAAAAACCTCTCCTACGGTCCTAGCCCTTCTCACTTCCTTCTTTTTCTGTTTACATTCCCCATCCCATCCATTTTTATCTCCTTCTTCACTAACTTCTTTTTTCCTTGTGCACTTCAATACTTTTTTATTTCTCCTATCATTATTTCCATCTCCTAGTTTATATTTCCTTTCCCCATTTTGATATTCCTGACCTCTTCCTTAAACTGTTCTTTACCTTCCATTGACCAATAGGCTCTTCCTGCTCTTTTTACTTTTGCTTCCTTTTTAGCCTTATTGTCATTACTCTCTTCTCCCTCTAATGTCACTATTATCCTACTTTCGTTCCTCCTCTCTTTTTGTTTTCTCCTATTTCTTATTTCTATATGTCCCGTTCCTTTCTCCCCTAGTTTTCCGAGACTTCATTTTTTACTAACTCTTCCCTGTCCTCGTCCCAATCCCACTATACACCTTTTATCTGCATTCTCCCATACTTACCCTATGTGCTTCTTCCCTTTTTTCATTCGGCTGCCACTCTTTTGCTTAATTTATACTGCATATTTCTTTCTACATGTCAAATCATCCTCTATTCTCTCCAAGCTTCCATATAACACACTCTTCTTTGTCATCACTTCCCACTTATGTTCCCATGTCTTTAATTTCACCTGTCCCATTTTCTTCCCGCTTCGCTCTTCCCTTTCTATACTTCGCACTTCCTCTATCTCTACTCTCTATTCTATGTTCTATTTTCCTCAACCTTTCCTTCTCCATATTCCCACTCTTTCAACCTACAAACTCCCTGTTTAAGCTTTCTATTTTTGTATCCTACCTTCCAACACCTCTACCTTTTTATAAGTCTCTTTCTGCTTTTTCAGCGTTTGTTCCAACGTCTGCATTATTTTCTCTAGCTTTTCCCTTGAGCCTCAGCTCTGTTTTCTTCTGTCCCTTTATTTTTCTCATCCTTCTCTAAATAACTATGTTTTTCCGGCAGCGATCTGAGCATTTATTGATTTTTCAAGCTCGACCCTATCTCTTCCTTTTTTCACTGCTTTCCCTCTCCCCTCTCTTACTTTTGAGGAATGCCTCAATTGACCCCACGCTGTTCGCTCTCAATTTCTCCTTTTCTACAGTTTTCCTATACTTTCCCTTGCCTTCCTTTTTTTGTACTCCCCCTTCGGTGTGAATGTAAAGAGGAAACATGGAAGCATGTACGGGAAAGATGCAGGAGAGGAATGGAAGATAAAGGACGCTGGCAAGAGAATGCTGTAAAAATTCTATGAGAGGATGAATTGGTGTAAGAGTGAATGTGAAAAAACGGCATCATGGAGGTACAACAGAAGAGAAAGAAAAACGAAACGGAAGTCGCTTAGATTAGAAGCGAAAGATTTGTGAGTAATTGAAATGTAATAGCATGAGTAGATTAAGATGCTTTTGCGTTCTCACATTGAGCTATACGATTTTATGTTAATAGCTGTAAATAACTGTAAATAGTAAGAATAAGATAATGTAAGGTGTGTGGGCCGAAGTATTGTTTGAAACAGAGGTCATGTAAACCTTTAGGGGACACATTATGAATAAAGAAGTAATCAACATCGCAACTTGAATGATAAATTATTTATCTGAGCTCAAATCAAAAGAATTAAATTTCTCAAAACAAAAAATTAAAATTTTTAGATAGTCTGCAAAAATTAAAAACTAAAACAGTAAAGAATTCACATCTTTAATATATCCAATTTACTTAAAATATATATGAATTAGAGTGAGATTATGTCTAGCTTAATAATTAATTTTTTGTAAATGTTAATTTTGTTTACTACTGTAAACGACAAAAATAGCGACAAGCTTGATGTGGACGTCTTATACAAATCAGATTTCGACCAAGAAGAAAGTCACAACTCATCTGCTCCTAGAACAGCAACGGGTTCAACGGGTTGGAAAAGGCAATTCGATCTTTACTTGTCACAAAAACGCATTCGAAAACACAAATGTGCTAAAGTGGTGGAAGAAGCACGAAAAATTCTTCCCAAATCTGTTTGGAATGACACGAGATTTTTAGTGCACTTTTGCTACTTCAGTCGCATCAGAGCGACAATTCTCACGATGCTCTCTAGTTGTGCAAAATCACAGAAATAGACGAGCCGATGAATCTATTACACATTTAATGTGCCTTAACTCCTGAAATGCGTGTTCTTTGACTTCAATGATTCATTCAACGTTGAAGGAAATCAATCATTCAATTCAGATTCAAAATATTTATTAGAAAAATTGACAATACAAAATTTCTGATGATTCTTAATAATAATATTTTAGCATGATCATTATTGAATATATATGGCAGCATCTAAACTTCTTATGAAATTTATATTTCATGTCCTTTGAAGTGCGTTTAGCAGATTTTAAATAATTCGTATTTATGTTATTTTTTCAAGTATATGTATTAAAGTATACACCGATTGCAAATATTGAAATATTTATTTGATAAATTTCTGTTTAAACTTAGAAAAGATCGTGTAGTATAGTAAACGAGATGAGCTGAGGCGATAATTTTGACAATTGAACGAGAATTTTTCTCGCTTAGTATGTTTCTCGTCAAATATCGCTCGAATGAAACACTATATAAAGTGTTCTACTATTCAGCGGAGCAGGGAGTAGGTGAGGCAGTTTTTGAGCTCATATTTTCCTTTGGGTAACCCTAGCGAGAAAAAGAAAAACTACCATCCGTTATGACTCAAGTCTGCAGGTTTTAAGTAAAATAAATCTGTGAAGAATATAATATCTTATAATCAATTCACCCTGGATTCACACATGCAATATACACGCCGACTCAGTATAACTGTGCAATTTTCGGCAACTTACTCCGAAAGTAATACCTTGTACATTAAATTATAATATACAAGCACTTTGTATAAAAAGGCAGATTATACAAACATGCAAGATATCAATAATCCGTGTCGCCTAATTTCCTCCGAAAAATAAAAGATTTATTCGCATTGTGTACAAACTTTGCATGTTTGCACAACTCAGGGGCTGTCTGCAATAAGCAGTTATAGAAGTCTAGCGCTCCTTTTTGTTGACCCTGACAGCTTGTACAAAAAGTTTTCAAATTTTGATTTTTCAAACATGTTTTGAAATATCAAATTTAATTGCGCATCTTCTTTTCCTCATGAAAAAACGTATGGCACGTGCACTGTGTAAAGTGAAATGTTGAGTGAAGAATCCTCTATAAAAAACTACATACCAACCAAATTGTTTAATTTCCAACAAGGTAGAATATTTTTAACCAAAACAGATGGATTTATGCTTAACGAAACAGTTGAGTTTTCGACCAAAAATGATACTTTTTTTTAAATTGTTCACTTTCTTAAAGAAAGCACGTTAAGTTTTGACAAAATAGTGAAATTTTCAATACAAAATATGAATTTAACAATTTTTAACAATGTAGTTCAACACTGAACCAAGTAGTTAAATTTGCAACCCAGGATATTAATTTTGTACCAAAAAATACCTATTTTTAGAGAAGAATTTAAAAAAATATATATGAATGATCAATTATTATAATTACCATGTTAATTGCAAACGGTTTATCCTACAAAAAAGTGCAAGAGGCAAAAAACTTTTATGTTTCCTTGGCGAGCTGGAAGGGCTATTATAAATTTGTGTTATTATTTATTATTAGTTACACTGTTTAAAAAAAATGTATACACAAAAACTAACCAAGATTTAGAAAACCGAACCAAGATCTTCGTAATCAGGGGACTTTATTTACCTTTTGAAAAAAAATCTCGGGGGCCTATTAATGCATGTACGGAAGTGTTACTAGCGACTGCATCAATTACAGAGATCTGTGTTGACTCAAGAAATGTGAAGTCTAATGAGTCTCTAAAATACTGAACAGGCACATGAAAAATAGCTCGCGGCGGGAAGTAGCGGAGAGGAGCAATATTTCTTGGGAAGCATCCCAGAAGGTTCTACTAAACATGAATAGGCACAATTGCATGCAAAAAAAGAATCACTAAAATGCTAGGTACGTAATTAAGAGACTAATTAAAATAAAACGGTTTATCAAATCGATATATCTATAGATTTAAATAAGAAGGTAAGTAGAAATCAAGTAAATTAAATACCTTTTCTGTCAGAAATTACTTTTAAGGACATGAAGATAATACATAAGAAATAGTTGACAGAATTTTAAACATAACAAGATCAGGATTATTAACATTTTTTTCTATTTTTCAACGTCGAATCTTCATGAAATACTATTTTACAAATATAAAACGTAACGTGCTTAAACTTGTGATCAGCTATTTTCGAATTCGGAATTAGCAAAATTTTATACATGAATATAAACATCCCGATTTAATAAATTTCAGGATGAGGCTGATTGAGCACAGCAGGATAGAAGAAGCTTTGCACTTATCGGATGAACCCCCAGACATGAGCAATAACACGTCAGAAACGCTAAAAGCAATATTGCATTCAGTAACTAAAGGGAATGAAGAAGTTGTATGACGATTTTTCCTTTTTGAGAGGGTAGTTTCCATGCTTTAGCCTCTACTTCATCGGGAGTTAGGCGAAAGCTTCTTGTCGAAAAAGCAAAATTCGCCATTGTTGTGTTCTCTGATGTATTCTATTGACGCAAACGATCGATCATTTTGAAAAACGCAGTTGTCCTTAACATTTCAAGTGTTAATGCGGTAGGATATACCGACAAATGTTTTATTCTGCTTCATTACCACAGACTACTAGAGTTCAAAGAAGTGAAAATGGTGACTAATTTCATCTAAAAAGTGACTAAAAGTGACTATAGTGCAGAATTTGGGGGGTGGATACCCAGGCCACAATTTTCAGAATAAATTTTACAAGTCCAAAAAATTGTAACATATTTCATTACAAACTAAACAAACCTTTCACAAAATTGCCGCATTTATATTCCACAATTCTTTACGATAGGAACTAGAAAACCGAAAAATCACAAACTAAAATAATTTAAACTTAAATATTAAATAGAATTTTCATACTACAGATTATTCCATAGTTCCATACATATATATTACTTAGATTTTCTTCTTTTTTTTTTAGATAAAATCTAAAATATCATTTTTTATTTTCTCTACTGTCTTCTGGGTTTTATTAATTTCGTCTCGCTTTTCTTCCGATTCTTTCCGCAATTCTCTTACTGCTACAAGCATAGCCGGGGCAAGTTGAATTTCCTCCATGTTTGGTTTCTCCAGAGCCTTTTTCAATCTGATGTTACACAGAGAAAAAAATCCGCTTCTCCCAATACGATGCGTCGTGTTGAGAGTTTTCGTTTTGCCGTAACACGACGATCGTGTTGGCACAACACGATGCAAGTTTTGGGAGAATACTTCTTAAAGTGTTTCAACAAAACTATAGGATCGTGTTGTGGCAACACGATCATCGTTTTGAGACGTTGCGCTGAATGCAAGGAAAATGCAAACATAGCCACTGAGTTCCCTACAGCGGCGAAATATTTTCCTCTGTCACGGTTGTTCACGCTTGACTGGTTTTGACCCCCCCCCCCCTCCCCGTTAGCGTCTCTTGAATTTTTATGGGGGCACCCCTCAAATTTGTTCGAATCCGCACAAAAATAAATGCGCTTTTTTTGTGTTGAAAAAAAATTATATTTAGGGGTGGCGCAAGCCCCATGAAGTTGAACATGTATTTCCCATAAGAAAAAAATACGTTTTTGTAAATCTTATTCAGAATCCTCAATATTATCTCAATCGAGTTGAAACTCAACATTTCTCTTCACAATTAGCCATAGAATACGAATAAAATATCATTTTTCAAATATCACCCCCATAAGTCTGTTTTATAGGGTCCCAAAGAAACCCCATAAGTGAAAAAATGGGTTTTAGCAATTTTCTCATAGAATGGAGTTAGAAAGACGCGGTTTTTCCCCAAATATTCCATTTTTTGTCCAATTTTCAATTAGAGGGTAGGGATAATTCATCAATGTTAACAATAGTGATTGTTTAGACAATTTATTATAATTATAAATAATATTATATTTGAATAATGCTAGAAAGATGCGTTTTTTTTTTTAATTTCTGGCTTTTTGTCCAATTTTCATTTAGAGTGAAGTAATAATAAATTCAAGTTAACACAATAATTGTTTAAACAATTTATTATAATTATTAATAATATTATATTTGAATAATGCTAGAAAGATGCGTTTTTTTTCAATTTCTGGCTTTTTGTTTAATTTTCATTTGGAGTGAAGTGATAATGAATTCAAGTTAACAAAATAATTGTTTAAACAATTTATTATCATTGTTGATAGTATTCTCTTTGCTTAATTGGTAGAATGCTGCGGTTTTTTCTGAAATTTTCCACTGTTTGTCTATTTTCTATTAGGCGTGTCTTGATAATTAATTAGATTTAGAAAGAATAATTGTTTAAACAAATTATTATTGTTTATGGCTATCTTCATCTATGTCACTTGCGCCTGATAGTTGCGGTTTTCCGGCAATTTTCACCTTTATGTCCTTTTTTCACTTAGTGAGGTAATAATTAATTAAAGTCAACAAAAAAGTTGTTCAAACAATTTAATATTGTTCATAACTAACTTTTCTTAGAACAGTGCTAGAAAGTGGCGGTTTTTTCTAAAATCTTTCACTTTGCATCGCCTTTTTATTTATGAACAAGTAATAAGTCAGCCACAACAAAAATGATTTTCCGAAAGGTATTGTTGTTTTAAGTGAATTATTTTTGCTCTTTTCACAATGCTTAAAAAAATTGATTTAAAGAAAAGAAGCTATTTTACCTCACTAAGTGAAAAAAGGACAGAAAAGTAAACATAGCCGAAAAACCGCAACTATCAGGCGCAATTGATATAGATGAAGATAGTCATAAACAATAATAATTTGTTTGAACAATTATTTTTGCTCGATATAACTAATTATTAAGTCACGCCTAATGAAAAATAAACAAACAGTTGAAAATTTCAGAAAAAACCGCAACATTCTACCAATTAAGCAAAGAGAATATTATCAACAATGACAATAAATTGTTTAAACAATTATTTTGTTAACTTGAATTCATTATTAATTCACTCCAAATGGAAATTAAACAAAAATCCAGAAATTTAAAAAAAAACCGCATCTTTCTAGCATTATTCAATGATAATATTATTAATAAGTATAATAAATTGTTTAAACAATTATTTTGTTAACTTGAATTCATTGTTACTTCACTCCGAATGAAAAGTGGACAAAAAATCAGAAATTAAAAAAAAACGCAATTTTTCAGCATTATTCAAATATAATATTATTAATAATTAAAATAAATTGTTTAAACAATTATTTTGTTAACTTGAATTCATTATTACTTCACTCCAACTGAAAATTAAACAAAGAGCCAGAAATTAAAAAAAACCGCATCTTTCTAGCATTATTGAATTATAATATTATTAATAAGTATAATAAATTGTTTGAACAATTATTTTGTTAACTTGAATTCATTATTACTTCACTCCGAATGAAAAGTGGACAAAACACAAGAAATTAAAAAAAAAACCGCATCTTTTCAGCATTATTCAAATATAATATTATTAACACTTATAATAAATTGTTTGAACAATTATTTTGTTAACTTGAATTTATTATTACTTCACTACAGATGAAAATTGGACAAAAAGCCAGAAACTAAAAAAAAATCCGCATCTTTCTAGCATTATTCAAATATAATATTATTTATAATTATAATAAATTGTTTAAACAATCACTATTGTTAACATTGATGAAATATCACTTCCCTATAATTGAAAATTGGACAACAAATGGAAAATTTGTGAAAAAACCGCGTCTTTCTAACTACATTCCATGAGAAAATTGCTAAAAACAATAATAAATTGTTTAAACAATTCATTAAAATACATAATTTTCAGTATAACGTCATATTTTATGTATTAGAAACAATTCGCATTAAAAAAACCGCAAGAAAATCATAATTAGCGCCAAAAACTCGCAAAATCCATTTTTTCACTTATGGGGTTTCTTTGGAACCCTATGAAACAGACTTATGGGGTTGATATTTGAAAAGTGATATTTTATTCGTATTCTATGGCTAATTGTGAAGAGAAATGTTGAGTTTCAACTCGATTGAGATAATATTGAGGATTCTGAATGAGATTTACAAAAACGTCTTTTTTCCTTGTGGGAAATACATGTTAAACTTCATGGGGCTTGCGCCACCCCTAAATATAATTTTTTTTCAAAACAAAAAAAAACGCATTTATTTTTGTGCGGATTCGAACAAATTTGGGGGGTGTCCCGATAAACATTCGAAAAAAAAATTTTTCAATGCATTTTTGGACCACCCTAGTGCTCACTTGTCGCCTTAAATCGAGGCTGGACAACTTACGGGAGTTGAGTGTAATATGCAGTGAGCACTCGGCAGCATGCTGCAGTTGGCTTGCACGTGCGACAAATCGCGTGCGTTCATTTATAGTGTTCGTTATCGACAGTAGTCTCATTGTTGTTTAAATTGTGTTCGGTATGGATCAATTAAAAATGTGGGGTGTACCAGAAGAAGATTTAAAACTTTTGCTCGGTAAGTGTTTCCATTTTTAAGAAAAAGATAGAAGATATATTACTTTATTTTTCTGAATAATCAATTGAACAATGAAGAGAATCGCGAATAATTTACATAGTTATAAAGTATTATAGAAAATGTTAAAAAATTCAACTTCGACCGTAGTTTTCGACGGAAAGTCAGAATTTAATTATTCATTAATACGGAAAAATTATAAAGAAGAACGATCGTGGTTTTAAATAATGATTTTGATTGTGAAAAAAACGTGCTCATTCCAAAAGGTACGTCTGAAATTCAACCGCCACGTGGTAATTCATACCAAAAATTAGAATCCAAAAAGTAAAAAAATACTGTCTTCAAAAAAATCTTTTTTGAACTTTTTAGAATAATATTTTTTTCTTCTAATTCGCCACGTGTCAAGGGCGGGGGGGGGGGGTAGACAGAGATAAAGGGTTTTTGTATTAATTTGTGTTTGTCATTGAAAACTCTTGAGTATTGCAATTAAAAAAAAAGTTCCAAAAATCTCCATTTGTCACGGTTTAAATAATTTTGTCAAAGAACAAAATATCATTAATGGTGGAGCAATCTCAAGCACGGTATATTGTTTTTGATTTTGTTTATTTTGCCAGTTCCTTAATCTTTTAGGATTTAAATGTTATACTTTTGGAAATATACAATGCTTATAGTAGTGCCGTTTTCATGTTTCTTCATCAGGACCATACATTTATTTATGTATACATACATGGAAAGGGTGAAACTTTTACAGATGATTCTATAGGTGACTCGGGGTATCAACCTAAGTTTTCGTTTAAATAGGGGGTTAGGGTTTTTTTCAGCGAATAAAGGGGGATCATCGTGGATTGGTGCTAAAATACAACCCCTATGCCGACCATTCCGCGAGACTTTTTGCGCTAGAAGATGCAATCTTTTTTTGCCCTAAGCGTTTTTAGCGTCGGGGTTCATTAAGGGGATGAAAAAGGGGATGAATTTGGAAAGAATTAGAGTAAAATTAGTCGTAAAATTTGTATTCCAAATAAAAAGTTGTAAACCTCAAAAAGACACGTCGATTGCATATAAGGACATGTACCCCAAAAAGTTTCCCTACCCTTAAAACAAATGATGAAAAGTTAAATTTTTAAAAAATATTTATAAATAAATAAGGGTACATTTTATGGCTATGGTTTGTAATTACAAGACATAGGGATAATTACTCTTCATATCCTTTTGTATTCGAAACTACTCATTTTTCCTTCGTTTCGTACATGAAAGTCATAGCCGTAAAATGCACCCTTATTTATTTATCAATATTTTAAAACAAATGCTGATTTTTCTTGTCTTGTTTTTATCATTGAAAAAAGTGCGCATCCTATAAAAAAAACAATTTTGTTATTATGCATTTTATTGCAGCTTGTGTCGTTTTTCCATAAATTGTAATTTGTTTATGTTCAACGTTATTTTTTACGATTTGAACCAAAAAAATGCATCCTAGCGTAAAGTGGTTATGAGAAAATTTTTAAATGTAATTTAGGTGAAAAGTTTTGTTTGATAAAATGTTATTGTAGCGTGTATCGTTTTTCAAATAGTTAATTTTTTTATTTTTATGACAAAAATTTAGAACATATTTGTAGATCTTGTTTGGTTTGGATTAATAAAAAATTTGTAGATCTTTTCTGAGTGCACAATTTTTGTCCATTCATATTTTTTCGTATCTTGTATATTTTGACCGCGAAATGTAATTTCTAATTTTTGATTATTTTTTGTGCGATAAAAATTTGAATTTTCGATATAAAAAAAAAAATTAGAAAAAAGTCTTATAACAATATTGTAGGGTGTTCAAAAAGAATCATTTCTCTTCTCCTAAATTCTTCCATATCCTGTGTTATTTGGCTCAAAATGTTCATTTTCGTTTGTTTTTTGGAATTTTGTAAATGCTATAACTCCAGTAATTTTTGTTTTATCAAAAAAAGTCATTGAAATAAATTGTTTGTGTTTTGAAGTACCACGAATATCCTTATATAGAATTTTCAAATTTGAAAAAAGTGGTCTCCAAAATTTTAAAAAAGCGCTCACTCTTTGAATTCTCATCCAAAATGGCTGCCTAACATACCAGACCTTTATTTTAGGATACTTGAAGAGTATACCAAAATCAAATCCAATCAGTCATTTCTTTCGAAAGTTATCGTCCTAACAAAATAAAAATCTACATACTCACTAGGGTGGTGCAAAAAAAACGCTTTTCGAGCTACACGGCAAGCCCCCCCGCAAAAGTTTCCATTTCCGGAGAAAAGAAATCCCTAATTTTCTTTTTTTCGAAATTCGAATATTAACACGTGCCACCGGGCACTTCAAAATTCCATTTAATTCACATGGGGAAATTTTGGATTTTCGAAAAATTGAGCTCATACTTGAGGGTTTCATCGAAACTTGCCAAGCATTTTAGGGATTGAAAAGGAGTACCTATGAAATAAAAGCATACTAATAACTTTTATTTTCAACCCACCCTTACCCCCCCCCCCCCAGAGCACCCCAAATATGACCCAAAAATAAAAAAAATACATTTTTACGTATTATTGTTACTTTTCAGCAATTCCCGTCGTCTTTTTCATACAAATAATTACTAATGGACAATCTGAATATTTCCCATGACTTTTTAAACAATTTTCGATTATTTAAACAAATGTAACTTATTTAAAAAATTATTTATTCCCAAAAAATGTAAAAAATAATCGTATTTTTTGATTGAAATGTAATATTTTGTCATTGTTTGGAGTAGTAATTTTTTTTGAAAACATTAGGTAATTATTTAAACAATTACTTATTGTTTATTCTCAAAATTTCTAAAAATTGACCTTGAGATGCTGATTCAAATGTAATAGTTTGTCATTGTTTGGAGTAGTAATGGTTTTAAAAAACATTATGTCATTATTTAAACAATGACTTATTGTTTATTCTCAAAATTTCGCCAGAGATGTCCAGTTTTTTCTCAAATTGGTATCCTATGCTATTTTTTGTTAAATAATTATATAATTTCAATACATATCTTTTAATGTTTAATAAATTTCTATTTGCTTAAACAATTTTGATTTGCTTAAGCAGTTTTTTCTGATAACTTTAAAAAATAAAATAAAATACATATAATTATTTTTCTGACTTTATAGTGTATAGAAAGAATATATTAGCCATTTTTTGATTGGAAATATTTTTTAAATCGTATTTTCTGAAGTAGTAAATTCTGTTAAGAACGTCGTGTTATTATTTAAACAATTTTTATTAGTTCAAGCAGTTTTCTATTGAAAAATGTGGATCAATAATATAAAATATTAAACATGGAATTATCTTCGCAAATGTATTTTAATATATATTTTTTCTGTCTTCCAGTATGTCAGATTGATATTCATAAGACTTTAAAATGCTATAAAGAAATATAATCTAAATCAATTTCATATGCAGTCTAGTTATGAAGAAATATGAAGAAAGCAATGATAAATACACTTTTATAATTCAAGTTTTTTTATGACTTTGATGATTTATTTATACAATAACATGAAGTTTTTAGCAGAATTTATTACTCCTCGAAATCATTCAATATTACGTTCAATTCAGAAAATATGATTTAAAACAAATTTTTGTGAAAGTAATTGTTTAAACAAATTATATTTGTTTAAACAATTGAGAAATGATTAATATATTCCTTCTATACACTATACAGTCAGAAAAATAATTGCATGTATTTTATTTGATCTAATTTTTTTAAACTTATCGGAAAAACTGCTTAAGCAAATCAAAATTGTTTAAACAAATATAAATTTATTAAACATTAAAAGGAATGAATCAAAATTATATAATTATCTAACAGAAAGTAGCATAGGATATCAATTTGAGAAAAAACTGGACATCTCAAGGTCAATTTTTAGAAATTTTGAGAATAAAGAATGAGTAATTGTTTAAATAATTACTTCAATCCCTAAAGCACGTTTCGATTAAACCCTGAAGTATGAGTTCAATTTTTCGAAAACCCGAAATTTCCCCATGTTACTTAAATGGGATTTTGAAGTGCCCGGTGGCACGTGTTAATATTCGAATTTCAAAAAAAAAAAATCAGGGATTTTTTTTCTCCGAAAATGAAAACTTTGGGGGGGGGGGGACTTGCCCTCTAAGGTGAAAAAAAATTTGCAATGCATTTTTGGACCACCCTAATACACATACACCCACCCACCCGCATACATACATACAGAAAGACAAAAACATTCGCGAAAACCTGTTTGTTGGGTTCAGACATTTGACAAAAACGGAGAGGGTCCAATTTTACACAAATCTAATACCTTCTGTGATGACAATGTAAAAAAAAAACAATTTTGTTATTAAACATGTTATTGCAACTTGTGTCGTTTCCCGATATATTTAATTTTTTTATTTTTAATGTTATTTTTTACGATTTGAACCAAAAATACGCATCCTAGCGTAAAGCGATTCTAAGAAAATTTTTATAATAAAAGTTTATAAAAAATGTGTAGATGTTTCTTGGTTGAACAACTTTTGTCTATTAATGTTTTTTTCGTCTCTTGTGTGGTTTTTCCAAGAACTTAATTTTTTCATTCTTATTGCGATTATTTATGATTAAAACCAACGGTTTTAATTATGATTATGGCCAACGGCCATACCACGCTGGAAACACCAGTTCCCGTTAGATCACTGAAGTTAAGCAGTGTTGGGCGCGGTTAGTACTTAGATGGGTGACCTTCTAATACTACTGCGTTGCTGTTGGCGGTCGTGGGTGTGGTGAGCCCACACTTGTA
>CAKNXH010063725.1:145903-232061 GCA_932178445.1 Andricus quercusramuli | reverse complement strand
GGCATTTCGCGTATTGCCCGGTCAATACGCGAAGTGCCAAATGCCGTTGGTCAAAACCCGAAGTGAGAGGAGTTTTCGGGCTTTGCCCAAGCCCCGTTGGTCAATACGCGAAATGCCCAACACTCATTGGGCAAAGCTGCACCTGAGACATTATTCGGCCAGCAAGAAAGCGGCAGTATATATAATTATTCATTATATATTCCCAGATGTATTCGAAATCATTTAACGTAGTATTGTGTTTTTTAAACTCTATGTTGCTTATACTGAGATTCAATTGTATTTTTGAATGAAAACTCTAAGAAAGAAATGTTAACATTCTTTGCACATTGTAACTTTCTTTAAAAAATAAAACTGTAAATATAAATCGCAGAGCTAATTATAACAGGATGTAATTGATGCCATCTTTGCTAAAACTGAAGGTTAAGAACATAATTATTGCAGGTTTTTGGTATCTTATTCAACAGAAAAAAAAACTTCACACAGTTTTGAAAAATTTTCATATTCATTTAGTTTCTTACAAAACGAATACATGAAATAAAAAAAAGAGATAAAAGTGTAATCAAATATTTTCTTGGAAAAAAAAATTCAATAAAAAGAAATGAATTGTTAAGAAAAGAATTCAACTTTTAACCAATATTTCCATGACTTGCTTCACAATTTTCAACCAAGTAGTAGAATGAAAATGATGAAGAATGAAAATAATATCTAATAAATAATAGTTAGATTAGTAATGGTGTTCAAGCGATGTTGTTTGTCTGAGTAATATAAGTTTTTTAAAATTAATACATGTAGATGGTAAAAGGAACTGACATACTTCAGACCAAAAGTAGATTTTTGATGTTGTAAATCCTTTATTTCATGCCAACGTTTCGAAAATTTTGTCGTTTTCCTCTTCAGGACTTAGAATTAAATTCCAAAGTTCGTCAAATTTTTTCGTCAATTATTATAAAATCCTCTTCCTCCTTACATCTCTTTTGGAGCTTTATTTTTTGTAGGAAATTTTGTTTAAATTTTAAAAAATTTTAAATTTGTTTAAATAAATACTGAATTTATACGGTTAAACACATTTTAATAATGTAATTGACTTAGTTGAAGAGACAAAGACTCTCCAACTTTTTTGCTCCATTTTTGCAAGGATTTACAAATTTCCTTTATTTTGCAAATAAAGGATTTACAACATCAAAAATCTACTTTTGGTCTGAAGTATGTCAGTTCCTTTTACCATCTACATGTATTAATTTAAAAAAAAAATTAAAAATAATAATAATAAAATAAAAATAATGAAGAATAAAAGATTAATTTTCTAAAAAAAAAGGTTAGTTTTTAATTGTTACTGTTTTGATTTGTAACTTTTTTTTGTTACTTCTGTATTTTTAAAATATTAGCACTTTGAACGAAAATAATAAATCTTTAACAAAAAATAATAATTTTCGATAAAAGAGTTTATCTTTCAACCAACTATTTTAATTTGCCACCAAAAGAGAATAATTTTCTGCAAAATACACGAATTTTTAACGAAATTCTTGAATTAAAAAAAGAAATATATATATAATCACATTTTTTTTAGAAACAAAAATTTAAATAAAAATATTAAATTTTTAACAAACAGAAATGAATTTTCAACAAAAGAATGCAACTTTTAGAAATATATTTCCATAACTTGCTTCACTATTTTCAACCAAAATACCGGAATTTTCAACCAAATGTATTTTTCGTTTCTTAAATGTTGAAAAAATTATGAATTGTTACTGTTTTTAAAAGTAACTTATCCTGTTTACTTTTGTATATTCAAAACATTAGCATTTTGAACTAAAATAATAAATCTTCAACTAAAAAATAATCATTTTCAATAAAAAGTTTACCTTCCAACCGGCTATTTCAATTTGCCGCCAAGAGAGAATAATTTTCTACAAAATAAATTAATTTTAACCAAAAACTTGAAAAAAGAGATAAATATTTAATAAAATGTGTGCAATAAAAATAATTTAAAAAAAAATAGCAATTGTTACCGTTTCAGAATTTAATTATTACTTAGCTACTTTTATATTTTCAAAATACCAGCATCACCAATCGCGTGCTATACGCGCTTAAAGTTTTTCAATTTAAGAAAAAATAAGTTTTAATACAAAATAAAAAATTCTATTTTTGACAAACTTTCGAACACTTAAATTCGAGCTAAAATTATATTCTAGGCATTTTACAATTCCATGAAAACGAGGTTAAATACAAGGAATTAAGTACTATCAGTCTATTTTTAAACTTAGATAAATATAATTTTCCCAAGTTTCTTGATAAAATTGAAAAAATTGATGATTTCAGATACGTTGCAAAAAAAAACCTAGAATATTCTTTGATTTTGTAGATTACCTAATTTTTGGGGGAAAAAAAAATTTGAAAAATATTTTATAAGCTTTTGGAAATCTTTTGAAGTTTCAAAATGTCTTCAATCTCTTAAACTTAAAAACTCTCAAGAATCTTTCTTCACTTGTTCTTCTTCACACCTAGATACCTCAGCTTCTTCTTTCTTTTTTCTTTCTGCCTCTAAATAATTCTCACAGCTGTTACGGGCGCACCTTGCAGAATCAAGGAGCTGCTTCGTAAGAGACACAGTGTGAGGCCAATTATTATAGCGCTCAAGCACATATTTGACAGTGAGGATTGAATTCAACGTCCATTCGCTCATAGATGCTCTGTCATCCGCAAGGATACGACCAGAACCTGAAAACCCTCTCTCAACATCGGCTTTTCCATGAGACAGAGTAAGAAAGGCTTTCACAACTTTACTCACAGTCGTGTACTTCTTTTCTCCCATAAGATGTTTTCAATCAAATATAGGAGCCCAATATTCGTCGATTCTCTCATCTTTACTTTCCAAGCTTTTCTCTCCTTGCAGAAGTTTCCACTCATCCTTGAGCACATCAGTTTCTACTGTCCAGGGCAGAGCTTTAGCGGCTGCCACAATGGCACTACAGCTGGAAGATTTCACCCGTTTACCAGGGTCCAGATACTGTAAGTCTCGAAGAATTGTAGCAGATTTTAAGGATGATTTATTTAAAATGTGCTTGCAGACGGCGATGTAATGTGACTGAGCATAAAAAAAGAGCCTTTTTCAATTCAGCCACCGTTGACAATTCACCCAAGCAGTCTTGCGGGAGAACAACATTTTTCGGTTCGAGAAGATGACTGCCACCGAATACTTTGTCATAAGGCAAATCTTCTTTCTTACAAGACCTACCAATCAAGGTTTTCACTACATTCGTCAGCACTTGAAACAACGAACATCATTTCAGCTTTCATCGTTGGCTTCTTTAACAGCTTTACAATCCGCAGATAGCACTACTTCTCATGCAAGATCTGACCCTGCTTGTTCGGAAGAAATTTAATAAAATATTCTAGCGTAAGTTTCCAAAGAATGAGACTTTTTTCTGCAGCCCCTTGAATTGTAAACCACCGCGAAGATGCGTGCTCGATGAAATGTAGTAGCGGAACATCAAATTTCTTTAAAATGCTGCAAAAATCTTCCCATCTAGTAGGCCAGCCGTGAAAAAGATCATGCAACAAATAAAGCAAAGAAGATGCTTCCTCTCCCAGCCTATCCATTCCACTAAGGAACGCATTATGGCAAACATGTATGTTGCAAGTGCCAAGGTCCATTAAACCTTTCTTCCTCATTTGAATTAGTTGACTATTCATCTTCCTGAAAACTCCTTTATTTACATTTGGTCCGTCGCTACCCAACATTAGAAGATTAGATGTAGATAAATTAGCGTGGTCCATAGCTTCATTCAACTTCTCCAGAATTATGTCACTTGTTGCACTTCCCATGAAAAAGGTTTCCAGATGTTGAAAAACGATACCATGCTTCTCTTTGGACCATTATCTCACAGAGGTCTGGAGTTCCTTTTGCCCAGCCGCATTTGTTGTTTCGTCATATAAAAGACTAAAAAACGAATCTTCCATGTCTTTATGTTGGACAGATCTAAAATAGGGAGCCACTTCATCATTCAGAAGATAAGTAGCCTTGGTGCGGCCAAGAGTAAAATTCTCGCTGATTTGATTCATGCCGAATATAGACTAAAAAATATTTCTCAAGTCACCACAGGAAGCAGCACTGAAATCAGCAGCAACACACTTCAAAGTCCATATTAACTCCGCTCTTGTTGTTTGATCACGAACGCTGTAGATTTGAATGGTACTTGGAAATTTTGTCATCATAAAAGAAGAAGAATCGTTTGACACTGTTGATGCACATTTTAACATTAACTGCGTCATTCCTCGTTGGCCAGCGAAGTTTCTTTTGTGCTTCTCTGTCGCAGCATGTTGAATGAGAGCCTGAGATCTCTTATGAGTAACTATAACTCTGGAACCACCGCATACACAGCAGGAAGCTTCACGATCGCTAAATCTGACTGCCCAATCTTTTACCTTATAGCCTTGTCCGTCATCTTTTTCGAGCCACAAAGAGGAAATAGTGCAATTCTTCCCCATTGCGTTTTACCACACCAGGATGCCTAAAAAAATCAAATTTCCAAATATTTTTATTTTTAGTTCAAAAATATAACTTTGATAAACTTAAATAAGTAGGTAATCCAAGACGAGAACATTAAATTGGATATAGAGAAAAATTGGCAGATTTACAAAATGTTTGCAAATCAGAAATTTTCAAGCAATTAAAAAATTATTTAAATATTCAGATTCATTAAAAACTATATTTTGAAGTATTTAATCAAGTTTCAGATAGAGCTATTTTTTTCTTAGATACTATTTTCACTTTTTTACTTATCTGATTTTGAAAAAAATTTATGTATAGTTATCGAAAAGTCAATACAGAAAATTTGAAATTTTTGCGACTATTTTCCGAAAAAATAATGCTATAAAGAGAGCGTAAATGGAGCAGCGATATTTTTTTCCGAGAAAAGAAGCAAGAGAAATGAATATAAGGGATTCCCAGAAAAACACAACCTAACTTTTGTTTTTAAAGGATAAAGGATATTGGATTTAGACAATGCATACCTGTGTCTAACTCCTATTAATTATTAAATTCACAATTTCACTATAAATGGGCAAGAAAACACATAGGCCACGAAAATATTGTCCATGCCACGATCAACAAAAATAATTGAATATCAGAATTCGCGCTAGAGTGCCGCGCAAATGGCGCCGATTGTCCTGCAGTCGGTAACAGCTAAAACGTTAACAGCAAAGTCTATAAAAAGGAGAGTGTAATTATCAGTAATTATGAGAATTAGATGGAGTGTAATAGGTTTAAAATCTAAAATAATGAAATTTTCTTTTAAAAAAGTGACAAGAGTGACTTAAAAAAAAAGTTACTAAAAGTGACAAAAGTGACTGTGTGGCAGCCCTGCATTTGTGCAATCCCTTGTTAGTGGCCCATTATTATGAAGTTGTTCCAAATGTATTTTACATGTGGGACACGAATCTTGTAGTAATTCGGCAGCTACTTTTTCCGCGAACCTTCGAGCAAATTGTTCCAGTGGTTCGTCCCCTTTTCTTATCATTTCTTTTACAGTTGACAGGTAGTTTTTAAACCTGAAGGCACTGAATTTATCAAGCGCTCCATATTTTGTTACATCGGCGCAGATTTGCAATAAATTATGCACATTTTGAGAAATGTACTGCTTACCATCGATTTTTGTGAAACCCTTAACGAAATGTTCCAGCATTTCATGAGCACTGCCTATGTTTCACGTTGTTTGGAGATGTCTTTCGCTGACTAATATGGTTACTGCAGAGTGAGGAAATAGGAAGTTGGAATACATTTCATCTGGTAGAATATTCTTAAGAAAAATT
Organism: Andricus quercusramuli; assembly: GCA_932178445.1. Lineage (NCBI taxonomy): Eukaryota > Metazoa > Arthropoda > Insecta > Hymenoptera > Cynipidae > Andricus > Andricus quercusramuli. The sequence goes on along the minus strand of CAKNXH010063725.1, from coordinate 226,250 downwards.
GATCCGGTGTAAAATAAGAAAGTTCTGAATTATGTAGCCTTCCAGAAACTATATTCCTATAATGATCTCAAATGTATAGAATAATTGGATGGCTTACTCCAACGTAAAGTCAATAACTTTTTAGAAATGTTGTCAACATCGATGAAACTTAATCGCAAGTTTAAAGGTCCTGTTAACCAGATAGTAGTCAACTTCTTAACAACACTTAATAGGAATTGATTTTAAAATCGTTTCGTCCTCAGGTTCGAAGTCGTCAAAAACGTCTACTTATCCGTTTTCAAGTGGAATGGTCCATTTCCGGGAATCAAACTCTCGCTCTCCCCAGATAATTTTTCCTGTCTTTCTTTGGTACCACATACTCTCCATGTACACGACATTTTCAACAGCTATCGTACGCAGTATGCGCCTTAAAATTCATCTCAAATGACTTCGCTGGAACATCGCAAATAAAACCTTCAACACTCACCGTTATTTTACCATTTTCATCATTTATTCCATTTTCACTCAGTTTAATTGCATATTTTACAAAAGGTTTTAGGCATATGTGTCAAAATATACTCTACAATGATAGGTCAAACTCAATAAAAAATTCGTCCAATTTAAAATTTCTCGAAACGTTTCGGCTGTTATGTCAGCCCTCATCAGTCAAATATTTATTGCTGAAGAAAAAAATAAGTTACATAGAAGTTACAACATTCACAAAAATCATTTACAAAATTACTGAAATTAAAAGGAGAGCATACCTGATATTGTGATGTGTAAACAACATCAACAATTCATAAAATTAAAAACCTCCATTAAAACTGTAAATATAGTAAGCTATCAAAACTTCCAAAATTTAAAAAATAAAAAAAAACTTAAATTGAGACCGAAGAACAGATACCATTACTGAGTCGTTGACGGATGACATTGTCACACTGAGGCAGTAGCGGCGTAAAAGGGGGGCGGTGGGGGCGGTCCACCCCGGGTGCCAGCCCCGGTGCCAAGCACCAAGGGGTGCCAATAAGGGGCAATAAGGGGTGACAAAATCAAAGTGCCACACCGCAACCGCCCCGGGTGCCAACCCATGCTACGCCGCCACTGCACTGAGGAAATTATTTGTAGAAGCTCTAAAATTAAGACACCAATTATGAAGGTAAGTATACCATTGATGATAATATAGGTAGTGATTTTATTATAATTTGGCCAACCAAATATTATAATTATATTATTAATTATTAATTATTAATTATTAATTATTAATTATATTATAATTATTATAATATGGCAACGGCCATACCACGCTGGAAACACCAGTTCCCGTTAGATCACTGAAGTTAAGCAGTGTTGGGCGCGGTTAGTACTTGGATGGGTGACCGTTCGAGAATAATACTACTGCGTTGCTGTTGGCGGTCGTGGGTGTGGTGAGCCCACACTTGTAGTTATTTACTACAAGAAACTATCCACCTAGAAACACTACCCGAATCGGGTAGTGTCACGCCTACCCCTAGAGGCTCGCCGAAAGGGAAACGGCTTAATGGTATAATAATAATGGTAAGAGGTTTATATTGGTCTGGAAAATTATTATGCTCGAATCTAATATTTACGTTACTAACAAGAGTTAATGAAGAAATTTTCAACTATTTTTCTGCGAGATGTGTTAGGTTCAACTGAAAGAATTTTACAATGTTCAAAATCAAAATTGTGTCCAAGTTCCAAGTAATGTTCCGAAAGTGCAGTGTGACTAGAAGTGCTAGGGTTCCTGATAGAATTTAGGTGTTCACGTACACGGGTATCGATCGATCTGCCCGTTTCACCAACGTATGCGGAATTACAGTCTTTGCATACAAATTAATACACTACCCCAGAACGCTTACCCCTTGGAAGTGGGTCCTTAAGATTATTGAAATAACGGGAAAATTTATTAACTGGTTTATAAATAGTTTTGATGTTGAAACATCTTAAGATATGTTGAATCTTTTCAGAAAGGTTTTTAATATAAGGTACAACAGTGAAATCAATATAATTGTTAGGCTTATTATTATTAATTTTATTTGCATAAAATTCGGAATAGTGAAAACGATGCGTTACATTTTTTAAAAAAAATTCAATAAGTGACTTTGGATAACCATTTTTCAAAAGTGTTTGCTTAGATTAATGATGGTGTTAGAGCGATGTTGTTTGTCTGAGTAATATAAATTTATGAAGATAATATAAATAGATGGTAAATTGACATACTTCAGACCAAAGAAAGTAGTTTAGCTGTTAAAAACCTTTATTCGCTGTCAACGTTTCGAAAAGAGTCGTTTTCCTCATCAGGACATAAAAAATTCAAGTTAAATTCCAAAGTTCGTCAAACATCTTAGTTATGATTTAAGTCGTGAAGTCTCTGACTTTACGAATAAATTAAATAAATTATTAAATTGTTTGATATTATTAATTTGAAGAATTGAAAAATTTTGGAGTTTTTTTTAAGGAAGTTAACAAAAATTCAAGAAAAAAGATGGGGCTCTTTAAGTGATGAAGACGAGGAAGGCGGGTCTTAAATCATAACTAAGACGTTTGACGAACTTCGGAATTTAACTTGCATTTTATATGTCCTGATGAGGAAAACGACCGTTTTCGAAACGTTGACAGCGAATAAAGGTTTTTAACAGCTAAACTACTTTCTTTGGTCTGAAGTATGTCAATTTACCATCTATTTATATTATCTTCATAAAAGTGTTTGCTTAATAAATTTAATATTTTTGCTTATAAATATAATGTCTGAAATTCTAAACATTCTATTAAATAAGCCAGTAATAACTCCAATTTTATGATTGATAGGATGTACGGAATTAAAATTTAAATATCTGCCTGAAAAAGTTGATTTTTGGAAACAATCAATTTTAAGTTCATCATCAATACGTACAATCAGTATATCTAAAAAGCTAATTTGTGAGTTATTTTCTACTTCTATTGTGAATTTTATATTAGAGTTATATGAATTGAATTTATTCAAAATGAAATCAAGTTTATCATGAGGAACCGCCGTCATAATGTCGTCGACGTATGTGAAATAAAACGGAATTGAGAAAGGTAAAGATGAGAGACATTCGGATTCTAAATTTTTCATGACAATATTGGCTGCTGCCGGAGAGAGTGGTGAGCCCATGGCCAAACCAGAAACCTGCTTGTACGTTAGATTGTTGAACTTAAAATAGGTAGAATTAAGACAAATCTTAACCAAATCAATAAAATCAATCATTGGAACACTAGTAAACCTGCTAATCTCAGTCCATTTCGATTCAATACAACTTAAAACGTTAGAAATTGGTATGTAGATAAACATTGAGACAACGTCTAAAGAAATTAGAAATTAGCAATAAATATTTGACTGATGAGATCTGACATAACAGCTGAAACGTTTCGACAAATTTTAAATTGGACGAATTTTTTATTGAGTTTGAGCTATCATTGGATACTATATTTTGACACATATTCTACAAGGCCGTGACTTTATTATCAACAAGGTTTTAGGAATTCATTAGGATCTTCATGAGCATCATAAAATTGAAAGTCCTTGAAATCTTTATATTCTCTTTCGGTATAATTTTTAGTAGAATTGTATGATGTAATGAATTTTGCTGCTACTCAGGGATGTCCAAGTCATCTTCTGATCTTGACAATTCTTCATCTGAGGATCCGCATTCACTGCTGACTTCCGAATACAAAAATTTGTTTTCGTCGTATGAATGCTTACTTGATTTATCCCATTCTGGAACCAGTGGCGGACTGGGTACCTTGGGGCGTCCGCGGGAAGTCGATATGTAGGGGCGCCTTCCTGAAAAGCAAAAAAAAAAAAAAAAAAAAAAAAAAAAAGTAGAAACGACCATTGTTTTTTGTGCCACTTTTATAATAATTTTTTATAATTACTATTATTATGCGAAAAACTGTTAATCTCGAAATTATTCTTTCCAGAAAAAAATGTATTAATCCTATATTAAGAAATGAATCCGACTCAGTCCGGTTCAGTCCGAAACAAATTTTCAATCCAAATGAATCCGAATAAATTCTAACTCGGATTGACCTGTTGATTTATAGAAAAAGGATTTTAAATCCTTTCGTTTACACAATAATATGTTGCAAAGTTTATAGTTTTACGCAATAATTTTGAACTATTTATAGTTTGATAAACGGAGATAATTAATACATTGGTGACGCTTTATATAATGAGAAAAAATTCTGTTAGATGCAAGAGAATACAATTTTTTTTTCATAGTTACGAATCCTGGAAGGACAAACAAATTTTTGGATGTAATCAGTTTTTATACAAAATTTACTAGAGAACACGCACAAGAAATAGTACCACTTTTGAATTTATTGCGCACATGAGCTAAATGGATATGGGATTTAGAAGCGGATGATGCGTTCAAGAATGTCAAAGCGCTATTTTGCGAATTTACCATTCTAACATAAAACAAATAAAAAATTGATTAGCATTTCGAACTCGAAAGTTCATTGCCTCACTACCCGTTTCGGGTAGTGTTTCTAGGTGGATAAATACTACCAGTGTGGGTCCACCACACCCACGACGGGTCAACACCACGCAGTATTCCCCGAACGGTCACCCATCCAAGTACTAACCGCGCCCAACGCTGCTTAACTTCAGTGATCTTACGGGAACTGGTGTTTTCAGCGTGGTATTGCCGTTGGTTTTCTAACATTTCTAACCATTCTAACATATCCGGATTTAAATAAACGCTTCTATATGCGAACAGATGCAAGCAATCGAGCATTAGGAGCGGTCCTCTATCAACTTGATATAAATAAAGAGCACGCGCCTATTTCATTTGCCAGTCGCACTTTAAAGGGATCTGAATTGTCGTATTATACGACAGAAAAGGAGTTATTAGCTATTGTATGGGCCCTAATTAAATTTAGATCATATGTGTTCGGCGCTAGATTGATAATTCGAACGGATCATAAAGCATTCAACTTTCTAAAAACTTGTAAATTAATTTGTGGCGGATTAACAAAATGGATCTTATCAATACAAGACTATCGTTTTGCAATAGAATATTGAGAAGGGAAAAAAACTTTGATTTTTAATGGTTCAATTTGGAGAAATAGACAATCATCAACGCCCCTTTCTTCGGGTGGGGGGGGGGGGAGGGCTCGTCCGAGGTTTGTTAACAGATGACTGAAGGAAAAAGAAATCTCTCCGACTCAAAAATCTTTGAAAACAGAGGTTCTCAGACCATTCCTAAGGTTTCTACCTTCATAAATTTCCTTCAAAAAAGTGCTCGATATCAAAAAATAAAATTAGGACCAAAAGTAATAGTGCTATCAAAAGGCTTAAGAAATTGGAAGCAGCAGTAACGAAAATATAGAAACCCATAGAGATTCAGCTTCTAAATAAACGATAATGTTACAGTTGGTTGCGTAGTTTAATTTCAAAAAGAAAAGTCTGGAATATTTAAAATAATTTTTAAGCGGAATTTCGCAATCGATTTACGGACGGCAATGTTAAACATAGAATTCTGGAACAAGTACGTACGTAAGTTACGTACGTAAGTCTTGAGGAAAAAATGTAAGATTATCGCACCTCCTTTTTAGGTCTATATAATAAATTATACTAGCCAGGTATCAAGCAGAAACAAATAGATTACGCGCATAGTGGATACGTACGAACTATAAAAAGCATATTAAATCATTATTGCTATTATTATATATGAGTTAGAAAGTTTATCATAAGGACAGCCGCGGCATTTTAGCTATAGCCACGTCTCACGACCGTGAGATAGGTGGTTACAGTCTGCGATGGACTCAATACCATGAGCCGGCGAAAATCTCGTGCACCATGAGGGCATGGAGCGATCCAAGGGCGACCACCTTCTGCATTTTCCCCGCAACTGTTTTAGCATTTCGTTGACATGCAGGGCTGCTTACGAGGCTATTAGCCAGCGAAGGCTGGCACCTCCAAGAGCACCAATGATAGGGACGACTAGCTTAACAGAATATTCCGAGTATAACCGTTGCAACTCCCTTATAACATCTTCATACCTCTCTTTATTTTCATTCTCCTTAGCTGTGATGTTTTTGTCGGCTGGTGCCAAAAATTCGATGACGAGCATGGTTCGTTTCTCTAAGTCAAGGAAACCTATGTCAGGCCTAGCCTATCTTGGTGCTGAGTTGATGCATTCGTCTTTTGTTCTCATGATCAGCCGTTGGTTTTCCTTTACGGTATGCATCCGCCGAAGCTCTCGCTGCGTTATGCACACGACAATTGATAGTCTAGAGATCGAACTCTTTGGAAAAATCTCTACGAAGCTTGTCATCCAGTTCAGACAGATCTTTGGCTTGAGAAAAACCTGGATGTTGATACTTCTCCTCTTCCTGAAGCATCGCTCTTCTTCTTATTATTGCCTGCCCGCGGTTGGTCTCAGTGTTGCCACTCTTCCTCTTGACAGTTTGTTCTGGCTGCGCTTGAGTAGGCGCTCCGCTTATATAACCCCTTTTCCAGAGTTCCTCGGCATGGTTTCGCAGACGCTGATGCAAAAAATTCGAGAGCTCGGGGTGTTTCTCGCACAACAGAGCTTGCACTCGGGCCATGTAACTTTCTCGTTCAGGGGCCATACTGGTCCATCAGACTAACTTTGTCTTGATTACCTCCTGTTACGTCCACAATTTTCAAATTTTTGGTAATAATGCCTAAATAGATGCGACCTCTTTTACTTTGGGGAAAACTAAGTAGCAATCACTTATATTCAGGCGCAAAGCTGGGCTCATCCAATTCTGAATCTAACTGTGGTAGTTGCCCTACGGACGATAAAGTAGAAACCGCAAGCTAAATAAAATGCAAACCACATGAGGATAAAGACTCGGTGGACAACGCTGATTACATAAAGTCCGGTAAGAGGAAGAAAACTCATATGAATTTTACCAATATAGAATAACTTAATAATTTAGTCATGATTCATTGGGAATCGAATGACAAAGCCACCGAACGCGTCCTCGGCTTGCGGACAGAGGGTCCCTGTACCAAGGGTTTCTGCTGAATATGGTTACAATAATTCATAAGCAGTCGCGGACAATGGTCCAGGGATGGTCCTGAAGGAATAACCCCTAAGCGAAGGGGCAACAACCGTGCCTGAAGGTGAATGCCTCCTGGGTAAGGTGTCTTAAACGGTGACTCTGGGATACCGGGCGACCTCTGAGAGTACCAGACTTATCCTTGCACGCGGAGCTCTACAAGGATGGATGATAACTTTCCCTAGCTGCTCGTGGGAATAAAAATGAAAACACCAAAACTGAAAATAATTTAGATGGAAACACGACGATGAACCGGCGAAACGCCCACATTGAGTGGACGGATCAACTTAAGGAAGACGTGCTAGACTGCTGCGATGCCAGCATTATCCCTGTTCGCGGAGGCTTTATGGCGTGTATGCACACTCTGTGGTGCCAGAAACACCCAGAGCTTCAGCACGTTTCGCATCAGTGTTTGCGAAATCAAGCCGACTACCTCCGGAAAAATGGATAAGTACGCGGAGCGCTTCCCCAATCGGTGCTTGATCAGGCTGCAGAAGAAGATGAAGAAGCGACATTAAGACCAACCGCAGAAAGCAGGCACCTTCTGAAAGATGATCGCAATTTCAATACAAGGAGGAACATCAACATGCAAGTTCCTCTTAAGCCCAAAGATCTGGCTGAGATGGCTGCCTCCCTTCGTGGGAATATCTCGCAAGAGTCCTAGCTCGGGACCATCAATTGCTCAAGTTCATGGTTCTGCGAGAGCTTCGGCTGATTCAAATCGAAGGCTGAAACTGACACTGAATCAAAAGACAAGAAGACGCTTACCTCAACTGAACAAGAGAATTGGATGGGCAAGACAGAATGTGTCTCGTATTCAATGTGTGATGGACTACATAACCTCTGGTAGACCGTTCACGGAAAAAGTTCGAAAGGTCGCCCAAAAACTAAGGATCTTGAGTCACACACTAAACAAATCGAAGCTGCTGACAATCAAGCAGCATATTGTTGACAAAATACGGCTGTTATCTGACGCAAGGAGCAGAACACAGAAGAGGGAGAGATGGATCATGGAGAATCTACAGTTTCTCGCTGACCCATCGCGCCTCTTCAGCGATCTCCCTGTTTTTGTAAAAAATCCACCCAAGCACAAGAAGGGAGAGACTTTTTGGAGAGAGGTCCGCTACAATATCATCCGCTTCAAGGAGTGTTGCGACAACCTCACAACATCTGAGGAGGAATGTTCATCAGTCACTGCCGAAGAGGTCAAAAAAGCACTTAGAGGCACGAAGAACTTTTCCGCTGCTGGACCAGATTGTATCAAGAACTTTTGGTGGTAGAAGTTTACTTTTATACATCGACATTTGGCCCGCATACTCACCTCATATTCAAAGTCGGAGATGCCCATTCCACTATACTCCTGCCGAATAAAGGCAAAATGTCCAACCCAGAGAATTACAGGCCAATAACTTTTTTGAACACACCGTATAAGATCTTCACAGCTGTCCTAAACAACACGATTGTTCGCCGAATTGAGCTGTATGACGAGAGATGTACGAACAACGTGGCTCGAAAAAAGGTGCAGCACGCTGTCGAGAGAACCTGCTAATTGACCGGTGTGTCTGTAAAGACCCTGCAGCCCATCAGCGCGTCCTGTCAATTAACTGGATTGACTACCGGAAAGCTTTCGATTCAACCTCTCATAGACTTATCATCTGTCTGTTGGTAAGCTTGAAGGTACATCCACACATAGTGAGATGCATAGAGAGAACTCCAGAATTATCGGCATTGTTTGCCGACCCATTGTCGGGTGCTCTGCGCGTTCGATCGGTTTGAATCGTATCTACAACATTTTGGTGTTTTGGTGGTTTCATTGTTGTTCCCACGAACAGCTAGAGAAAGGGTTCGTCCATCTTTGTAGAACCTCGCGTGCAAGGATAAGGATGTATACTCCGAGAGGCCGCCCGGTAGACACCTCACCCAGGTGCCATTCAGGTTTCGGCACGATTGTTATGCCCTCGCTTAGGGGTTATTCCTTCGGGACCATACCCAGACAATTGTCCGCGACTACTTATTAATTATTGTAACCATATTCAGCAGAAACCCTCTATCCACAACCCGAGGACGCGTTTGGTGGCGTTCTCATAGGCCCTTCAGTTCTATTCCAAATGAATCGAAACCGAAACTGAGCTATATATATTAAATGCCTTCACAACAAAATTATTCAGGGTACAGCAGATATAGTCGCAAATGGACAAGACCCTCTTCTCAAAATTGCCAGGAAACACAAAGAAGTGTGCAAACGGGCATTTCCGAAATGTGGAAGATCAGTCGATGTCGTATGAGCTAACGTTTGCTTTCCTTAGATTGCCCGGACTAAAGTCGGGCACGAAGGGCTTCATTTGATATGTCAAGACGGTTTCATGCACACCCCGAGCACCTAGGCCACATACTGTCTAGTTTTCCAACTCATGCGGGAACGACCTCCATCAAAAGGCACAATGTGGCACTAAGAGTGCTTTATTACCACCTCGGTCACTCTTGCGGCATTAGGTACCTCTCCGCTAAACGCTCCTAGAGAAATAGAGTCAATTGTCGAGAATGAGAAGTGCCGCATATACAGGAACTTCATATTCTCGACATTTGTTTCTGTTGCGCACTCGAGGCCTGACATAGTGGTCCTTGACTTCGAGAAATGAACCATGTTCGTTATCGAATTTTCGGCATGAGCTGACAAAAACGTCACAGCCAAGGAGAAAGAAAAAAAGGAGAGCTATAAAGACCTTATAAGGGAGTTGCGACGGTTATGCCCGGAATATTCTGTTAAGCTTATCGTCTTGATCATCGGCGCTCTTGAAGGTGCCAAGGTTTCACTCGTTAATAGTCTGAAAAGCATCCCTGCGTGTCAACAAAATGCTGAGGCACGTGCGAAGAAAATGCAGTAGGCGGTCGTCCTTGGGTCGCTCCGTATCCTCAGGTCTTCTGATTTACTCTAGGCAAAAATTTGTTTGCGATTTTTTCAAAGCGCTACCCCCCCCCCCCCCCCAGTTTGACTCCACGTTATGTAGAAATAATTCCTGTAAAATCTAAGTGAAAGGATGACCATGGGCCCTTGAACATAAAAAAACTTATATAATTGAAGGAAAAACCAATTTTATTTGTTTATTTTGCAAAATTTTAATCATATAAAAAAAATCTGCGTACAAAAGTTGTACATCTATTCAAAATGTATATATGTTTCCGTGACTTTTTCTCGTATGACTTACTGTTTTCGAGAAAACTAAGAAAAAGTATGCTACGAATAAAGCTACTCCAAGTACTCTAGTAGAGGATAGTCTAGGAGCTTGCATAAAGCACATAGCACTCTTTTTCTTTTAGTCTATCTGTGTCTTCCCTGTTTCCTGAGTGTTCTTTTTCAAGCGCTACATGATCTGTGCCTACCTGGCAAGAGGGTACCAATGTACCCCATACGAATGGAGTAATGTAGTATTGTAGTGTAGTAATAATATAGTAGTTGTAGTGAGCAGATACAGATACTCGGATACATACCTGTCGCAGTTCTCTCTCGGATATCGGACGAGTCAAAACCAATTTATATGTCACAATGTCCTATGCCCATCTATTACGCGAGAAATTGCAGGAGGTTATTTTTTCTTTGGAAAAAGCACGAATTCCAACTCAGCAAGTGAGAAACTGCATCCCAGAATTAGAATGTTTAAGCCAAGAATGGAGACAACTGCAAAAATACGCTGGGAGAAAATCGGAGGCTCATAAGAAAAAAGAAGCAAATTTCAAAGCTAAGCTCGAGGATCATTTCGACATTGCACATGCGAACGTTTTGAAAAATATTTCTATAGAATAAGATAATAAGTTTCTAATAAATTAAAGGTTAAAGGGTCGGCAAGGGTTTATGTTCAGAATCGGTTACAAGGAACTTCTAAGAGAAAGAAATGTTGCAGAAAAAGAAGAGACAGCGTTAAGAAGAAAGGAGCGAAGAGATCTTGAAATTGAACGACTAAGTGAGTAATGTATAACAAAAATTGCAATCATGCAACACTCCTAATCGGTTTTACATTTCAGTTTTTAAATTTAATTTTGCATCATTGAATTTTTTCTTTCTCTATTAAAAAATGAAACTGCCGAATTTATGTCATCTACAAGCAACAGCAGTTTGGAATCAGGCACAGACATAAATGTATCAGTTGCTACAAAATACACTGATAATATTGTGGTAGAACCTCCTCTCCCAGAAGCTACAGAATTAAAATTTTCATCACCAAAAGCAAAACGGGCGAGAGGGAGCCGTACACTAGTGACTCCTAAGCTTGCTGCGGCCGTAGATAAATGTAAAATCAGTAACAGGGATGCAGTTCATGTTCTGATTGCAACTACCGAGGCACTAGGCCATGATTAATTTTCTGATGTTAAATTTTTGACGATCTACTGGTCAAATAATTTTCTGGTGAAGCGAAAAAAAATCTGCCTCAGCCCAGATTTGAACCGGGAACGCCACTATCCATGAGTGGAGCGTTAACACAATTACGCCACCGAGGCCGACGCAGATAATTTCTCGTTTATCCTATACCCACAGGTGACGCGAATCTGCGTCTCATCAACCTGTGAATTTCTAGTGACTCATTCTAATCTAAATAAATTCCACCGAATCTGAATAATTAAATGGAAGATGTTATTTTGTCGACCAGGGTAATTAATTAGTTAATTTTTCTGATGTTAAATTTTTGTCGATCTACTGGTCAAATAATGTTCTGGTGAAACGAGAAAAAATCTGCCTCAGCCCGGATTTGAACCGGGAACGCCACTATCCATGAGTGGAGCGTTAACCAATTACGCCACCGAGGCCGACGCAGATGATATCTCGCTTCTCCTATATCCACAGGCGACGCGAATCTGCGTGTCATTGACCTGTGGATTTCTAGTGACTCATTCTAATCTGAATAAATTCTACCGAGTCTGAATAATTCAATGGAACATTTTATTTTCTCGACCAGGGTAATTAATTAATTAATATTCTGGTGTTAAATTTTTGTCGATCTACTGGTCAAATAATTTTCTGGTGAAACGAGAAACAATATGCCTCAGCCCGGATTTGAACCAAGAACGCCACTATCCATGAGTAGATCGTTAACCAATTACGCCACCGGGGCCGACGCAGATGATATCTCGCTTCTCCTATATCCACAGGCGACGCGAATATGCGTCTCATTGACCTGTGGATTTCTAGTAACTCATTCTAATCTGAATAAATTCCACCGAGTTTGAATAATTTAATGGAAGATGTTATTTTGTCGACCAGGGTAATTAATTAATTGATATTCTGGTGTTAAATTTTTGTCGATCTACTGGTCAAATAATTTTCTGGTGAAACGAGAAAAAATCGGCCTCAGCCCAGATTTGAACCAAGAACGCCACTATCCATTAGTAGATCATTAACTAATTACGCCACCGAGGCCATCGAGAACGACAAAAATTGAACATCAGAAAATTAATTAATTAGTTACCCTGCTCGACAAAATAACATGTACCATTAAATTATTAAGATCCGGTGAAATTTATTCAGGTTAGAGTGAGTCACTAGAAATTCACAGGTCAATGAGACGCACATTCGCGTCGCCTATGGCTATAGGAGAAACGCGAAATAATCTGTGTCGGCCTCGGTGGCGTAATTGGTTAACGCTACACTCATGGATAGTGGCGTTCCCGTTTCAAATCCGGGCTGAGGTAGTTTTTTTCTCGCTTCACCAGAACATTATTTGACTAGTAGATCGAAAAAAAATGTAACATCAGAAAATTAACTAATTAATTGCCCTGGTCGACAAAATAACATCTTCCATTACATTATTCAGATTCGGTGAAACTTATTCAGATTAGAATAAGTCACTAGAAAGTCACAGGTTAATGAGAAGCTGATTCGCTCCACCTGTGGATATAGGAGAAACGAGATATTATCTGCGTCGGCCTCGGTGGCTTAATTGTGTTAACGCTCCACTCATGGATAGTAGCGTTCCCGGTTCGAATCCGGGCTGAGGCAGATTTTTTCTTGTTTTAGCGGAAAATTATTTGACCAGTATATCGTCAAAAATTTGACATCAGAAAATTAATTAAATTATTACCCTGGTCGACAAAATAACATCGTCTATTAAACTAGGCCATGATGTCCAGGATTTTGTCATTAACAGGTCATCCATTCACACTGCAAGAGAAAAGATACGGGAAGAAGAGGCGACTGTAATTAAAAAGCAGTTCATGTACATGAAATTGCAAGCTGCTGTCGTGCACTGGGATGTTAAGTTACTTCCAGCGTTAACAGGTGAGGAGAGCGTCGATCGACTTCCCGTGATTCTTTCGAATGGCGATGCTGAACAACATCTTGGAGTGCCTGTACTGCAATCTGGGACAGGAAAAGAGCAGGCCTCTAATGTTTGTGAAATTCTTGTTGAACGGGGTATCCAACATTGTGTTAAAGCATTATTTTTTGATACAACAGCATCGAATAATGGAAATTATAGAGGTGCGCGCGTTTTGATGGAAAATTTTTTGGGGGAATATCTTTTGTACTTTGCTTGTAGACATCATATATATGAAGTTATTCTTAGAAGCGTTTTCGAAGAAAAAATGGGCAGAACTACAAGTCCAATTGTATAGATCTTTAAAAAGTATCAAAAGGCTCGGTCTGGAGTCAATGCTCACAATTTTCGATCAGGGATTGAAAACGAAAAGATCAAAGGACACTTTAATCTGGGCAACGTATCTCGAATCATTGGCTTTGTTCAAAATACTTTGAAGGAACAGCAGCATGCGAGGTGGATGGCAAAAGCTATTTATTGCTTGAAAATCTTCCTCTTTCGTCGTGAATTTGTATTAGCTCCAGAATAAGAGAATGCGATATGTGATATTTGTATTTTTATTGTTAGTTTGTACGTCGAAGCATGGTTTTGTGCACCTTCTGCTACTGAAGCACCTTATTTGGATTTTAGGGTTTTGCCCAAACTTTATGAATATCAAGCTGTCGATCCCGGTATCTCTCATGTTGCATTAAAAAAGCTAATGAATCATTTATGGTATTTAAACTCTGAAATAGTCGCATTAGCTTTCTTTGATCCGAAATTGTCATCAGAATCAAAAATCAAAATGGTCAATGATTTGAATCGCGAAACAGAATCATATCAAATGAGAATGTGAAGTGAGTACGCTTCAAATGGATGAAATCCCAGAAATTATTAAAAATGGAAGTGAGCAATTCTTTTCTGCCGACAAGAAAAGATTTTTCGGAAGATTTACCTTGAATGATGAATTCCTTAGGACAGAACCATCGACGTGACCTTAAAATGAAAGTTTTGTTAAGGGACTGGAGTTAGTAAGTAAATTGAAAATTGTGAATGATTCGGCTGCGAGAAGCGTTAAGCTTATGAAAGAATATAACACATTATTTGCGAAAAACGAACAACAGAAATAGTATGTGCTTCAGATTGTGAGTGAATATTGCCCAAAGTTCCCAGGTTATGAAATAGAGTCCTTGTCTGAGCGTCAAGATTTGTAGTAAAAACAAATGATTTTCGAATTTTTCTCGGAAAAGGTTAGTCATGCGAGAAAAAGTCGTGGATAATAATATGTGCATTTTGAATAGATCTGCAACTTTTGTATGAAGCTTTTTTTACATAATTAAAATTTTGCAAAATAAACGAATAAAATTGGTTTTTTCTTCAATTATATGGTTTTTTTATGTTCAAGGGCCCAAGGGCACCCTTTCCCTTGATCCGATTGAGCTTAACTTTTGCTTTAGATAGTCCGACATATTGTAATCAAAAGTGTCTGACTACAGGTATCGCATATGGCTGACGACAGCTATCAGTCACCCGTATGAGCCATTCGAAATCCAATAACGAGAGTCGCGCGTATCAAGTAACATCTCGCTGACCGATCACCGGAAGTCGCGGTAGAGGGGACATAAGTATTCATCGCTTGCGTAACTTGAAACTCACTAGCGTGAATCATTCAAGATTACACCTTTTAAGATATACGTGAGTTATGCAAAAGTAATAATATACGTAACTTATGCAAAGGTGAGAATGTACGTGACTTATGCAAAGTTGAAAATGTTCGTGACTTATGCAAATGTGACGGCCTATCATTAACATGGAGATCAAGAACTATAAAACCCCGGAGCCATCCTTGTACATCGCCTTTACGTATCAAGCAGAGGGTCAACTCGATCTACGAAGTACGAACCGCTTTGACTAAGTCGCGCCTTTTACATCATTGTGACCGAAGAAACGCTCTGAATAAGTCGCGTACTTTTATATCACCACAAAATAGTTAACGTATTATCAACAATTGTACTGCAGTCCCTTCGGCTGAGACTTTCAGTCGTCGTATGAGTCTACTTCCAGTTAAAGTCCGTGTACCAAGGATTTCTGCTGAATATGGTAACAATAATTAATAAGCGGTCTCAAACAACTGTCTAGGGATGATCCCGAAAGAAGAACGACTAAGTGAAGGCATAACAACCGTGCCGAAAACTGAATCGCACCTAAGCGTGGTGTCTTAAACCGGCGAAACGCCTACATTGATTGGGCGAGTCAACTCAAGGATGACTTGCTAGAATGCTACGATGTCAACATTATCCCTGTTTACGGAGGCCTTATGACGCTTTAACCGCTGCGACATTAAGACCAAAATCTGGCTGAAATGGATTCCCCATTATTGAGGATATCTCGCAGGACATCGTGCTGCGAGAGCTTTGGCTGACTCAAATCGAAGGCTAAAACCGACGATGGATTAGAATACCAAGAGACGCTTGCATCAACTGAACAAGAAGATTGAATGGGCAAGACAGAATGCGTCGCGTGTTCACTGTGTGGTTGACTACATAACATATGGTAGGCCGTTTACGAAAAAGGTTCAGAAGTTCGCACAAGAACTGAGGATCTACAGTCACACGCTGAACAAGTCAAAGCTTCTGACAATCAAGAAGAATATTGCTGACAAAATGCAGGTTTTATCTGACGCAAGATGAAAAATACAGAAGAGAGATAGAGAGAATTGGATCAGGGAGAATAAACTGTTTCTCTCTGACCCATCGCGCCTCTTCAGAGATCTCCCGGTTTCTGTCAGAAATCCACCCAAGCCCAACGAAGTAGAGACTATTTGGAGGAAGGTATTCAAGATCCCGAAAACACTGAAGTTGAAAAAAAATATTGATAATATCATCCGCTTCAAGTCGTTTTGCGACAACCTCATAAAATCTGAGGAGGAATGTCTACCAATCACTGCCAAAGAGGTGAAAAAAGCATTCCGGCACACGAAGAACTTTTCCGCTGCAGGACCAGGTGGTATCAAGAACTTCTGGTGGAAGAAGTTTACTTCTACACGCTAACATCTGGCCCGCATATTCACTTCATATTTAAAGTCGCAAACGCCCATTCCAAAGTGGTTGGTACGACGCACTATACCTCTACCGAAAAAAGGCAACTTGTCCAAACCAGAGAATTACAGGCCAAACAATTATTTGAAGGCACTGTATAAGATCTTTACAGCTGTCCTAAACAACAGGACTATTCGAAGAATTGAGCCTGTGTGGAGAGATATGTAATAACAACGTGGCTCGAAAAAAGGTTTAGCAGGCTGCCGGGAGAACCTGCTAATTGAGAGGTACGTCGGCAAAGATGCAGCAGTCTATCAGCCCGTCCTATGGCCTGTGGCCTGGATTGACTACAGGAAACCTTTCAAGTCAACCTCTCATAGACATATCATCTGTCTGTTGGGGAAAGCTTGAAGGTTCATACGGATGGACGAAACCCTCTCTTGAGCTGCTCATGGGAACAACAATCATAACACCAAAAATAGTTGTAGAAAGTGCGGTTCAAAATAATCGAACGCGTAGTGCTCCCGGCAATGCGTCGGATAACAATACCGACTACCCTGGAGTTGGGGGAGTCAATCAGAACGGAGTTAATGCGATGCACCGGCCAAACCTCGATACTTTCAGGTGGACGGATCGACACAATAACGACCTGCCAGAGTGCTACGATACCCGTACGGCCTCTGAACGAGAAGGTTACGTGGCACGACTGCATGTTCCGAGAAACATTGAGACCTATCGCACTTTTCGCATCAACGTTTGCGAAACCATGCCGAAGAACTCCTGAAAAGGGGCTATGTAACCGGAGCGCCTATTATACGGCAGCCAGAACAAGCCGGTAACAGAAAAAGGAGGCGAAACTGAGACAAACCGCAGGCAGATATCCAATAGAGGAAAAGCGATGCGCCAGGACCCGGAGAAACATCCACATCAAGGTTTCTCTCAAGCCCAAAGATCTGGCTGAATTGGATAACGAGCTTCGTGGAGTATTTTCAAAAAATCCGACCTCTGGACTATCAATTGTAGTATCTATAATGCAGCGAGAGCTTTAGCGGATGCAAACCGTAAAACAAAACCAACGGCTGCTTATAAGACCAAACGACGAATCCTTTAACTCGGCACAAAGATAGGTTGGGCAAGTCAGTACGCGTCCCGCATTCAGTGTGTGATTGACTACAAACATCCGACAGGAATTTCACCGCCAAGGTTCGATAGTTCGTTTGTACTCTCAGCATCCCCAAACCCCCCATAGTACACCTTTTTCGGTAAATTAAACCTTCCGGGCGACTCCTCGACGCGAGCGCGTAGGGAAATACGGATGGAGCGGGGAAATAATTGAATCAATTTCCTGTTTATTCCCATCTTGACAAACTCGCCGGTCAAAGTGTCAACGAAGAATGCTATTGAGTCTTAGTGAAAATCAGACTCGTTAAGGTAGGGGTATCGGTATGATGGGAGAATAAAATTTTGGTTTCGGCTGATTACCGTGGGAATGATGGCAGAATGTGGCGTGACTTCCAAAATGCTGATGCTGATACGGCATCGACTAAGCAATCTTTCAGGGCACGTGCATTGATGTCAATTTGAGGTTGCACTTTTTAATTTAGCTCTAAGTGAAAAAGCAGTATGTAATTCTAATAACTGCTTGAATGATGCCCCGATGTGTACTGTTCAACACGATGCTATACAATGACTGGATTTCAGCGTGGCCATCCATGTTATTAAAAGAGATGCTCACCATATTGGAAAAATAGGGGGAGGGGGTAAAAATCACATTCTTCATTATTCTTATGACTATGCATGCAACTTCCACCAGTTACCCGAAGTGAAGGGGGGGGGGAGGGTCATGACGTTGCATTTACTTCTTTATATGCAATACTTCTTTTCGAAATAACAAAGCAACACCAATCTTGTGCATGTAGTTGCAAAGAATGTATTAATCGATAGCAAAATATATCACATACAAAGCTTCTAAATTTAACTTCATGAATTATTTTGAAATGTTGTCTATATTTTCATTTAGGTTTATCAAATTGAATAAAAATGTTACTTTATTTTCAAGGAATCTTTATAAAATTTACGTAACCCACTGTGAAATTTAATCCAACACAAAATAATATTTTATGAACAAGCAAATTGGAACAGGTTTCAGAGTCAATTTTATGAAATTTCAATAACTTTTGCTTCAAAATTGAGTTTCGTGTCACTGAAAATTAATGAATATGGTCTCAAATTAATTTTCACAGACAAATTCATGAAATCTCAGTGACATAAGTCATTGAAAGCTGACTGAAATTTCAGGAAACCTCGAGCAGTGCATCATGAAAATTGGTACAGATCATTAAAAAAAACGATACTTAAATAAACAATTATTTGATTAATTTTTTTAATTTAATTTAATTATTTATTCAGTTATTTAATTATAATTGAATTAATTATTATTCGTTAAAAGTGGGTGACTTATCAATGGGCAAAACTGAGTCTTCTTGTCTTACTAAGTTAGAAGGGTCAGTGAAATTTAGAATTTTACATTAATTTCCATCCGTGAGTAATTTCATCAAAAGTTTAATTCTCAATATCCGATGCGGATCTACCCTCCACAATTGTATCGGCATCGGAATCGATGGTCATTGCGTCATTACCTAAATCGATGACGATCTATTCGGGGGTTGGTTGATTTCTTGTGGGGTTACTTGTAGCTGGCTGAGCTCTTTGACTTATCGCCCGCGAAGCATTTCACAGCAAGGTATTGAACAGTGAGTGGAAATTCTGTTCATCATTTATTTCATTAAATATATCCTCTTTCCTAAGCGGGGGAGGATCCACGAAGCGAATATTTACGGGCATATCGACTGCCTTGCCTGAACGCAAAATCACATTTTTAACTTCATGAGTAATTGTTTTAGTGGGCAAAAATTTTTCAGCAGCCTCACGCAGTTCCTTTTGACGTTTTCGAAGCCTTCTACCTCGCACGAGGTGATCTATACTTTTCGGCGGATTTAACGACAAACTTGCAAGTTTTCTCTCTTGAAGCTGTTAAAAAAAACTTTGTTAGAACCAACCAAAAAAAATTGAAAACTAAGTCCCTCAGTTAGAATTGGTAATTTGAATCCGTTGAAGCAATCGCCTTTCCGCGTTAGTTACTTGAACCTTAGAAAAGGTTTTGGAAGCCGGAGGCACACCTAGCCTTTTTGCAATTCAGATTAGAAATTCGACCAATAGAAGAAGAAGAAAAAGATACTGAATAACAGTCAACTGGAATATTTAATTCGAACCCGTTCAAGCAATCGCCTTTCCGCGTTACTTACTTGAACCTTAGAGGAGGTTTCGGAAGCCGGAGGCGCACCTAGACATCCTTGCAGTTCTGACTAAAATTCCAGTCAAAAATTATCAATTGAAAAAAAAAATCTTCACAGCTAATTCTTGCTTTATCGAAAAATGTTTATTTCAGCTAGAATTGATAATTTGAGTCCGTTCAAGCAATCGCCTTTCCGCGTTAGTTACTTGAACCTTAGAAAAGGTTTCGGAGGCCGGAGGCGCACCTATCCTTTTTGCAACTGAAACCTTCAATAATATTAGAAGGAAATATGTTTCGAACGATTAGCACTCTTAACAAAAGGATTTAATTCTGACCCGTCCAAGTAATCGCCTTTCCGCGTTAGTTACTTGAACCTCAGAGGAGGTTTCGGAGGCCGGAGGCGCACCTAGACTCCTTGCAATCGAATTAAATTTTTCTCCAAAGAAGATGCCAGTGAACAGAAATATTTAAATTATTTTGAAATATTTCAAATAAAATTCGCAGTTAAAATTTTACACTACAGCAAGGTAGAAAAATTACATAACAAACACTATCTGCAATACTTGTCAACTGAATAATTTGGTAGACTAAGATAGATTGGAAAAAGTGATATAGTAAAATTTTGAACTTCAGCGGTACCAAAGTAGGATTAAATAATTTTGCAAAAACAAAATTGCAATCCCAACCACTGCCACCAATTGTCTGTTACGAACCAACCTGCCTTCGAATAGTTAGATTTTATTTCTTTTTCAAAGACTCTGAAAATTAGATAGTGTGGAATTTAATTCAATGATTCGGTCGGAGGTATTTCAGACAATCACCTGAGATCGCTCTCAGATGTTTATTATTATTTTTGTGGGATTCGTTTTAGTCTCTGCTTCCTAGAAGTACTTTGGCATACGCCTCAGAAAATTCTTGAAATTGGGCTAGGGTCGATAAATAACTTTCAATTCAGTGTTATATGGTTCCAAACAATTGCAAAAGTCCTAAGTTTATTAATTTTACCAAGTTTTACATGTTTGTCACACCAAAGGAAAAAAAAAAATAAATCGCGTGCGTCCTAAACTATGACCCAAGACAGATTTATGTGTAAACATCGTCGGTAAACGTTGACTGAAATTGAAATCGTACATAAAGCAAATAATAACGCACGCAGATGTGGGAGTATACAAATTTATTTTCTCTTATATATAATGTCGTGCAAAAGGTTCTGGACAGTTATTTTCCAATAGGATAATAATCCTAATCTAACAATGTAACAATAACCCTACTTTAATAATAATAAACTGTAGATTTTCTCTCTATTGACATATCCGGCATATTTTTCCGGATTTGAATGAACAAATAATTATTGTTTGATAATAAAAACTTATTTACAAAATACTTGGAAACTCGTCCCTTATTAATTAAAAATAATTCTTGTAAAGAAAATCCGAAGGACACCGGTTTTAGTATGAATTTAATAGAGAACGGCTATTTTGCATTTTTTGGGGTCACTTTCTAAGCATAATAACAATTCACAAAAATTTTATAACAAGTAGCTCTTTTCCCCATTTTTTTCTAAATCAAGCTTTTCCCTTTTAAAACCCCATGTTAATTTCAGAGGCTCGGTGGTACGGGTTAACTTCGACAAAAAAAAAAGAAAACAAGAAAAATGTTAAGTTGATAAACTGTAAATATAAATTAAGTATTTATTACATTCTCATTCTAATGAGAAGGTATTGGTTTTATGTAAAATTTGACTTGGTCGGTTTTCATCAAATCTCCACGTTTTGAGACCCCCTGAGCCAGAAAAAAAGGTTTTTACCAAGGTGTCTGTCAGTCTGTCTGTCTGTCTGTCTGTAGGCACGATAACTTTCGAAAAAATAATCAGATTGGGTTGTGCTTTGGCACACTTTTTTAGGGCCTAAAAAGAAAGAACAAGTTCGTTAACCAGCTATTTCGGATGAAATTTCAAAAAGTGAGCACATTTTGAAAATTTTTGAGAACACTTTTTTTGAAGATTTGGAAATTCTATGGACGGTTGTTAGTAGTAAGCAAAAAGAGGAAAAAAATATCCTAATGACTTTTTCAGATAAAAAAAAAATTACCAGAGTTATAGCATTTTCAAAATTCCAAAAAACAAACGAAAATGAACATTTTAAGCCGAAAAACGCACGTTATGAAAAAAAGTCAAGAGAAGAAAAACGTTGATTTTTGAACACCTTACAATATTTTCATAATAACTTTTTGAATTTTTCAAAAAATAAAAAATTTAAATTCTGATCGCACAACAAAATAATGAGAAATCAAAAATTCCATTTTGCTGTGAAACTATGCAAGATACGACAAAAGATGACTGGACCAAAATTATGCACCTAAAAAAGATCTACAAATTTGTTATTATTCACTTTTTGATATGATGCATAGTTTTTGTTTTATTCATAAAAAACAGCATTGAAAATAGAAAAAATAAATTTTTAGACGAATAACACAAGCTACGAAAAACATGACGGAGACAACATTTGTTCATTCAAAGAAGAGGTACAAATTTGTTATCCATCATGTTTCGATAGGACGCGTAGTTTTTATTTTATTCGTGAAAATAACATTGACAGTAAAAGAAATCAAATTTTTGGAAAACTTTGGAAAAATCCATTTTCGTTGTAAGAATATATTCAAAATGAAAAAAATAACTTTTTTGAAAAACGGAAAATCTAAAATAACATTTTAACTAATAAAATTTGTCGCTTAATTTATATAATTATTGTTCATTTGAAATCAAATACAAATCGCGAAGCGCGACGCCCAAATCGCGCGCCGTAAGTGCGCTCAAACTTTTTTGTTTCTATTATACGGTGCACAGAACCGAGCGTGGAACGCAGGGTTCAAATGAATTTGAAATCAAATATCGAGCGCGAAGCGCGGGTATCTGGATGAGAATGT
The DNA here is from genome assembly GCA_932178445.1 of Andricus quercusramuli. Lineage (NCBI taxonomy): Eukaryota > Metazoa > Arthropoda > Insecta > Hymenoptera > Cynipidae > Andricus > Andricus quercusramuli. The sequence goes on along the minus strand of CAKNXH010063725.1, from coordinate 203,655 downwards.
GTTCCTTAAGGTCGATAGAACCTTGAGTAAATAAATTTCCTTTTCAGTCTAAAATAAAAACAAATTTAACAATCACTTCATATGTAGAGGTTTTGATAATTTTCTAATATTTAGAAATAAACTTTTTCTTTTCATCGAAGTCGAACACGAAGTTCAAAGATCTAGAGGAATCGAGCGTAAAGCGCGATGTGAATACGCCCGAGCGCGTAGCGCGAGGTGAATACATAATCGAGCGCGAAGAATAATCCAACAGTTGCGCGCCCTAGGCGCGCTCAAACTTGCGAGCCGCGCGCAACGCGCGCGATGAGAATGTGCCCGCGCAGCGGGCAGATTTTTTTTAAAATTGAACTGTAGTACGACTCTTAACAATAGAATTATAATAAAATTGATTTTATAAGACGATTCTGAATCTGTTTATAATTGAATAATTTATAGATTTTTACGTTAAAAATTGAACTATTTCAATTTGAATGCCTTACGTAATTAATTAAATGTATGCATCAGATTGAAACTTCAAAATATTTTTTTAATTTTCAAAAACATTTCAATTAATATATTCATTATTTTAAAGTTTTCATTGTTTCATTTTTTTAAGTTTTCATTTGTAAATGACATTTTTCATTTAAGATTTTCAAGAAACAACTTATAATCACTAAATTGTACTGTTTTTAAGTTAAAATTGTTCAAAAATGATATAATTTTCAACACTTAAAAAATTCATTGATACATTCTTCAAACTATTTTATTTGGGACCGTACTTAAATTACGTAACAGCTTAAGGGGGAGGGAGGGGTCAAAAGATTTTGTTACGATTTGTTACTGAAGGGGGGGGGGGGTTCTTCATTCATGTATGTAACTTTCGGAAATTCACTAATTAAATAAGTATCTCGCAGAAATTGTGCAGAAATTTAATATGAATTCAACTTTACGCACCAAAGAAAACTGGTGAGTGAAAAAAGGAACCTAGCCAACAACAATTTTTTTTAATTCAGGAAAAAGTCAGGGATTTGGAAAAAAATCTTACAAAAGTCCGAGATTTAAATAACTTTAAATAACTGTCAAACCGAATAGATTTGAAAATTTTCAACTTTTATTTAAAATTATTTTATTCCGCTTATAAAAGATTCTAGGTTCAAAATGTTACAAATGTAATATTCTGGTTTTTGAATATTAATGGTCAGGGAAAATGAAAAAGTGGTTAGGGAAAAATTAGAGAATTTTTAAAATTAAGTTTTGCGGTAATCCTGATATAACATTCTTCTTAGTAATTTATTTGCTTTGTATTTATATTTCTTTTTTTGCCGTTGCTTCTTCCTGAAAATAGTCTTTTTAGTTGTAAATTTTATTATTTGTTTGAAAATGCAACAGTTTTGTTCATCAATTAATCATTTTGCTTGAAAATTCCACTATTTCGTAGAAAATTTACTTTTTGACAGAAATTCATATTTTGGTGTTGAAAAATAAATTTAAATGTTTTTTGGATAAAAATCCAACTATTTTTTGGAAAATGTATATTTTTTATTAAAAAATTCATCTATCTGAGCAGAAAATTAATCTTTTTTTGATAAGAATGCAACTGTTTGGTTGAAAATTCAACTATTTCGTAGAAAATTTATCTTTTGAGAAAAATTCACATTTTGTGTAGAAAAATTAATTTAAATATTTTTTCGATGAAAATTCAACTATATTTTTGAATATTTGTCTTTCTGATTTAAAAATTCATCTGCTTTAGTAGAAAATTGATCTTTCTTCGATGAAAATGCAACTGTTTGATTAAAAATTAAATAATTGTTTTAAAAAGGCATCCTTTTTGCATTAAAATTTAACTGCTATTATCGAAAAATCGTCTTTTTGGGTTGAAAATTCAAATACCTTCGTAGAAAATTCACTTCTTATTTAAACAGTTTTTTGTTTGAAAATTTTTTTTGAACCACTTTGTTAAAAAATAATTATTTCGTTGAAGATTCATATTTTTATTTGAAAATTCGTCTCTTTTTTGTTAAAGTTTGACTATTTAGTTGAGAACTGATTTATTATAATTGAAAATTTAACTGCGTGGGTAAAAGTTGAACTATTCTTTTGAATTTGTTTTTAATGAAGCTTTACCTCTTTGGTTAAAAATTTAACTATTTTGTTGAAAATTAATTTTTTTTCTGAAAATTCCTATTTTACTTGTTGAAAATTCAATGTTTGTACAGAAAATTCGTCTTTTGGTTTTCAGGATCAACAATTCAGGTGAACTTTTTTTTCTTTCATCACTGAGAAATCTTTTTATTTGTTGAACATTCATCTTTTTGATTTTGAAATTAATTTTTTTTCAATTACATTTCATCCTTCTAGGTTGAACTATCAACTATTAAACTTTTTGTTACGAATTTTCTTTTAAGGTTGAAAATTGAACTATTTCTTTGAAAATTCCATTGTTTTGTAGAGAATTGAATTATTTTGTAGAAAAATTAAGTATTTTCTTAAGAAGTCATCTCTTATCGTAGAAAAGTCACTTTTTTTGTTTAAAAGAAATAAATTTCAAAATTTTTGATTTGTATATGCATGTTAATGGGATTTGAATGTTAATGGTTAAAGAAAAAAAATTGGTCGAAGAAAAATCATAGAATTTTGAAAATGAAGTTTTCTCCCTGCACAGCACGCATTATCTTAAATACAACTAATTTCCATTAGTTTCAAGTCCCATATCTTATTATTTCTGGAAACCATAAATTACGTACAGCAATAGGGGGGTAGAAACATTTTGTTACGGTTCGTTACATGGGGGTGGAGAGGGGCGATTATCCGTTACGTAATTTACGTACGGCTCCTTTCCTAAAACGCATTTTCTCCTTTGCCTGCTTAGTCAAGCTTTGTTTATAAAATACCGGTGCGGACCGATATGAGTTCTCTGAAAGAATACATTGTGTGGCATTTATATTACGCATCTACATTTAGAATTAGGCTAATTATATTTCCTGAAGAAGATAATTAAATTCTATCACTTATATCCAGAAAACAATAATTTTCCACGATTTTAAGATAATATAAGATCAAGTATTCTAGTCCGGCAAAATATGCCGGATTTCAATTTTCTTTTCCGGTATATTTTATCGTACACTAAATTGAACTCTACAGAATTTAATATGAATTCAAAATGCGTGAGAGAGAAGGGGTGGAGAAGGAGAGAGAGAGAGAGAGAGAGATGGAAAAGGAGAGAGAGAGAGAGAGAGAGAGAGATGGGCAAAGAGAGACTGAAGGGCTCCTGTCTGTGGGTGAAGAAAAGCGAGCCTCCGGTCTGTGCCATAAGACACAACGTGTGCGTGACAAGCCTGCGTTACATGTAGCATTACACTATGCAGTCGTGGTTTCATTCGAATCAGGCGCGACTACCCATATCGAGGTCTAAGATGTTTACACATCAACAAGAATATAAGTTTTAAACTACCCTTACAATTATCGTCTAATCCCCGAGCGTGGAAGATTGAAGGGCCGAATTCAACATTTTCGATAGTTCTGACGCTCAAAACGTATGCAAAATTTCCAAAAACTGTCGTTTTGGTTAACGTGACCGGCACGCAAGAGACAGAGAGAGAGAGAGAGACAGCGAGGGATCGTCACAATAAATAAAAAGGTAATTTACTTCTGAAAATTTGTTCTGCATGGTAAATTAATCCTTTTCTTGGTCCACTCCTCACCATTCACCACTCACACGCGTCGCCCAGTCGCCCCGAAGGTTCACAAAACCGAAACTATTGTGTGTCGAGATTTTCCATAGTTGTTCGATCAATTTCCTACGGTATTTGATCGATGCGTCTTTACATCAAATCACCCCGGTTCAACACACGTCGACTTACAAAACGGCGCGATTTGATGTCAAGTCATTCGATCACTTTTCACGATCACGATTCACTTTCTAGTTCTTATTTGAAATGCCGAACATTTCACCCCTTCCGTTTGCACTTAGCCGGTTACTATCGCGTTTTGCGTTTGTACTCTTAACATCCCCAAACCCCCCATAGTGCACCTTTTTTCGGTAAATTAAACCTTCCGGGCGACTACGCGACGCGAGCGCGTAAGGCAATACGGATGGAGCGGGGAAATAATTAAATCAATTTCCCGTTTATTCCCATTTTGACAACCTCGCTGGTCAAGGTGTCAACGAAGAATGCTATTGAGTCTTGGTGAAAATCAGACTCGTTAAGGTAGGGGTATCGGTATGATGGGAGAATACAATTTTGGTTTCTGCTGATTGCCGTGGGAATGATGGCAGGATGTGGCGTGACTTCCAAAATGCTGATGCTGATACGGCATCGACTAAGCAATATTTCAGGGCACGTGCATTGATGTCAATGTGAGGTTGCACTTTTTAATTTAGCTTATTAAAATTATTATTTCCATGATCGATAACAACAGCCAAATCCATCAGCAAATTTTATGCTTTATTTCAGGTTTTAATTTCAAATAGAGTATAAGTTTTTGGAATTTAGGAAACTATTTACTGAAATTGTTGATCAGCAATTTGCAAAGAGATGGTGCCTACACCAATATTGCTTATTGATTTCGAAAGTCAATAATCAATATGGGTAGTTCTACATTAGCTTCCCTTAGAATGGGACTATTATGGCTTGCTATCGATCACCGAAATCTTAATATGGTTTGATCGGTCCCAAAATTTATAGATAGACGCCTAGAAAACTATTAAGGATTCTATGATAATGGATTTTTCGGTAATGTTAATAATCATAATTTTATTAAATATTTTGAAGTCAGTCAGCGACTCGGTGGTGTCAGGAGAGCATGAATATAAGAGAAGTGGTACGCGATATTGTAATTATTGCTGTTTCGCTTTCGCGCTCTCTCTCTCTCTCTTCAACGAGCGGTAACGCCTACGATTGTATGTGTAGCTAGTGGCTAAGGGGGACGGAGGGAAGATCGCGGCCACGGCATATCAACGAAATGACGCGAAGGCCATGAGAACTAGCCATCAATAATTAGATTGCTCCTTCTCATAGGGTCTGCCGTAACATCAGCAATTAATATTTTTCCAGTACTACTCATTCTGCAATTTCAAAAAAAAAAATTCCTACAGTTTTGCTTTTTCACAAACCCTCAAAAACCACTATTAATGTTCCCAACCCCATAATAATGTTTTAAAAAACTCAAAATCCACATAATAATAACCCCATAATAATATTACACAACTCAACTGTTTTCAATTGAAAAATTTACTGGCTGTTTTATATAGAGTATATTCGGAACTGTTTCGTTAATAGTACTAAGAGTATTGTTAGGAGGTTGTATAATATTATTATGGGGTTGTAAACATTACCTGCAGTTTTCTTAAGGTGACATTTCTGAACATTTGCAAATTAAAAATCTATTGGCTATTAACATGAAGAATCTTCGGAACTTTTTCCTTAAAAGTATAAGAGGTAGATTTTTGGGATTTCTGAATAATATTATGGGATTAGGAAAATAAATATTGGAATTTTCTGAAGGTGACTTCTGTGAGAAAATCTCATGGGTTTTATAAACTCAGCGTGAATTGCATGGCCAATCAGACCTTAAAACGGAGTTTAATGGAATACTCATAGAGGAAAAAAGTAAAGAATTTGCTGTCTTTTCGGCACCTAGATGGCAGGGCTCAAAAAGCTAAACACGCTACACGACCTAGTGAAAATACATTGAGATGCGGTGCATGGTCAGTAAGCGCGCCACTATAATTTGCGAACTAGACCGCGGACTTACCAGCTGAGTGCCACCGTCCTCCAATGAGACAAAACTTTCTTTTGCTTCGCCGGGAGTCGCCAGCCACCCCTCCAACAAACACAACTTCTCCCGAAAAGGTGGAAGAAGACGAAGCAGCCCAAGGGCATACTTCGGAACATCTGAGTAGAGGACTATTTGATAGTAAGTACGTATACTGGCGAGGCTGAATGCAGGCATTTCACTGAATCTACTTGCGATGCTAACTTTTGGTTGCCAAACAAAATGATTAAGTCATGAAGAATTAAAATTTCGGGCGCTGAGAGGAAGAGGCTAAAACGCCAAAGGGAAAACCAGTCGTCACGCAACAGCCTCGCAAATGCGCACTTCATAGAGACACCATTCCGGTAGCAGTAGACCGAAGGAACTCGAGGAACAGAAAAAAATAAGGGTCAGAGTCTCGATAGATTCATATAGTCAAGTCTGAGGAGATCTCCGCAACCAAAGTCAATAGCGATTGGAAGAGGCGACTGAGAAAAAATTTGACAAGGTGCATCGAATAGAGGTCAACTTGGATTCCCGGCCTTTTCGCCGACTAGCCGCAACGATTAGGAGAATAGCAATACATAGTCCGACGTTAAAGACGGATGCAACGGATCTCATAGTTCTTACCAGAAGAAGGAAACTTCCTGACATTAGTAAACGGAAAATCTATGATAAAAGGGTAGTCATAGGCGATTACTGGTGCTATGAGGACAACACCAAGAGCAGGTTTGGAGATCATTCTACGCATGCTGCACTTGCATCTCTTCATATACTATGCGAGGATATAACTCTCGCGAATCAAACTTTATTCCAAGAAAATTATCTCCAATAAACTAGACCCTGGATTGAATTATGACTTCGGGCATGCCTTGCATTGGCCTTGATGCTGTTTCCAAGGCCTCCAAACTTCTAAAGTCAGGGCCGTGTGAATAATTTCCAATTGAAATACATAATATTGCGCAATGTACGCGCGTGAGTACCCACGCACTGCTACTTTATCGCTACGCTGCTGGTGGTCACGCATGGTTGAGCAAGCCTCTCTGGGCCCCACGGGTTCCTCTCTAACCACGAAATTGCGGATCGATCTGTTGTAGAAATATAGTAAATCCGAGGTAACTAATTCCAGGTCCCAGTGTACATGTGTCAACAGGTCGAAAGAACTTCTGGACATAAAAAAAGCGGATTAAAGAAGAGGTACTTATTGGCGTACTTTTTCGAACCAGAAGACTTTGAAGAAATGAAAATAAATACCTTACTCATATGAGATGGTCAAACTTATGGGTTATTATTATAACTTATTATGCAATAGGATTTATCGCAGTGCTATGGGTACTAATTGCCCTGCCAATTTATGTAATAATTATGATGAACCCCCTTTGATCTTGCAAATACAACAACAAATTTGCAGGTAGTTAGTTAGTTAGTTGTAATGTAGGCGGGGGGGACCCGTGAGGTCCCAGCCCCTGGCGCTCAAGCTATAAAGCTTATTGTGCCACACCCGTGTTTATTCTCAAGGCAGTACTCCGAATCCGGCCATCCTTTGCCGAGTGTTTTTTGCATCTCGCTGGGTTTTTCGTTGATATCAACGTTCTGAGATTATACCTCTCAGGTGCCAGGCATACCTATCGCACAGTAAACGACGTCCTCTTTTGTTGATCAGGTAAATTGATAACTCACCCACTCTGCCATTCGGCAGCCTCCCTAGCAGGCTAGGTTGTACGGAGCGATCCCTTTAAGGTCATCAGGTATGTGCACATTTTCGAAGCACTCTCCTGGTGTGTTATGTAAGCGTATGTGTGTGTGTGTGTTCATTCCTCGAAATCGGCCAGCGACCACCGAGCAGATGTCCCTTGAGAGGGCCTGCCTCTACGCAAGGAGATCGCTGACTCATTTTCGAGTCTTCAAAGAATCGGCTTCGACCTCCAAGGCTATTCCCCTCGACATGGAGCCCCACCTTGGTACGATACCAGCTTTTTCTGAGGTGACCTGCAGTTTGAGGTGGGTTCTGAACCACCGAAGCCCCGATAGAAGTACATAGAAAAATTTCAATTGGTACCCGGCTCAGGGATCGAACCCCAGACCTTCTGCATGTAAGTCCGACGCGCAATCGTCTGAGCCACCGAGGCTCCTTTTTACGGGCATTTGGTAGATTTGAAAATAAATTCACGTGAAAGAATTTTAAAACTAGGTACTATGCTGAAGACAATTTTATCATTTTTTTATATTGCAGACGGTATGAATTGACCGATTTATCGTTGGTCGACCTTAGTCGAACATACGATTATTCGAGATTCATGATCTTACAGAAAGTTAAACATTCATACAAACCTTCAGCTTGGATGTCTCCATTATTCTGTAATCACCAGATGGCATGACATTATCCATGCATTTAGTTGAAAGTGGTGCGATTTCTCTATTACATATTTCCGATTTGTCAGAAGTACACTGCGATAAAATATTTTCTTGAAATCCACAGTGAGCAGTGAATGTCGTCACTCGATTATAATTATCACAAAGGTCAGTAACTCCGTGATCGAATATTTGCTTTATACTTGAATTTTTGTGTATTGAAACGGAGTTAGATTCTTTATCGTCGCTAAATATACCAAAAGTATAACTCGTTGCAATTTTTTTTTTAAAGGTCTCGAAGCCATTAGTGTTGTTACAGTCGATCAATAGTTCGCTCTCAAAAGAATCAGAGACTGCAGCTATATCTTCCGAAAGAGGAATACCTGAGTCTGGTTTCTGAGACTCATTAGCATTTACGATCTCTGTAAATAAGTTATGGGCTTTTCCATTTCTTAAATTCCTAGGTTTTATGCTTCCATATTCTACTTCTACTTGTATCGGCTTAGATGATAATTCGAAAACTTCATCAGTACGTTCAGTGGACCTTGAAAATACTTCTTGTCGCATCAAGTTTAGCTTTATTGATCCGGTTTCTTTATTTGCATTAACTTGATTATCCAAAGTAAATTCTTGAAAATTTTCATCGAATAGATTTCCATTTTTTTTAAATATATTCTTCGAAGAACAGAAGATTTGTTCAGAATCTGAGACTTTTTGTTGTTCGTGTTGTGAGTTAGGCCTATGTTTTAGATCAGAAATGTTCTTGAAACTTATTTGTTGATTTTGTTCTGTTTCTAAAACAAACAATTGCAGTCTTTTAAGAAACTTATGAATATCTTCATTATGTGAACATCTATTAACCAGGTTTGATAGAATTTTTAAATATTCGCGATCCTCATTTGCTTCATCTTCATATAATACTTTTCTTTTCTTTATAATTGTAACTTCACCACAACATTTTAAAGATTTCGAATTTATACTTTTGAGGCATGTTTGTCTGATTGCTGTAAAGTCATTATTCTCAAGACTTATACTTTTAGAAAAATTTGTATTGGCATTATATTGTTCATGTATAGATTCAATTTCTCTATCATTCTTAATTAATCGAAAGAATTCACTTGATTCATCTTCATCAACATCTTTTACCATAAACTCGTTTTCCTAAAAAAAAAAGGACGAACATGGTAAAATTAGATTTTTGAATAATGTATATCCAGGTACAGGGAGGAATAGAGTGTGGAAACTGCCATAAGAGCCCAATATCTTATACGATTTTTGGTGCTCTCTGCGTTCCCTTTAAGAAATAGAGTCTATATGTTTAAACTAACACAAATAGCAAACGATCTTGTGTGGCCCACACAAGACTGAAATTTTGGTTCGTTTGCATATACATATATCATTTGATGCAAGACGTAGAGGCGCTACTGTCGCGTATATGCTTAGCTTCAACTACTTATTTTTATGGTTATAGTAGTACCCGTGAGTAGTCCGGACCTTAAGCCGCAATAGAGACCATGACCCTGCATTTCGTGATGAAAGTATGAAACATTGCACACAAGCATTCTGGGGCCTATATGAAACTGGTTTCAAGTTGCAGCCACTTTGGGCCTTCATGCAGGGGCCTTATGTTACAATTTGTTATGAAAAAATTAATAAATATGAACAAATCGCTAAAAATAAATTCCCCAATTAGTTTGCAACAAAATTGTTGAAAGTTTACACTTGTAAAATGAATAATTTTGCCAGATCAGGAATAGTCAGAAAAGAATCGTGAAAGTTAATTATAATTACAAGTTTTATTCAATTTTTCGAAAACTTGGCAGACTAAGAACATTTCAAAAAAGACACGGACCACTCGTTTTTGTAAACATTTTTGTAAGATCTTGAGTTTAATGTACTTTTAAAGTCAATCATATTCCTGACCAAAAATGATCGGACAACGATCGGTCGCGATTCATTGACGCTCGTACACTGTCTTTCTCAAGCGATAAGACGCCCATCAACACTCAAATCAAGAAGTCACGTGACTTCAAGCATTCCTTTAAATACTGAGCAAATATAAAATAGGTTTTAGAAATTGGCGATGTAGATAAATTGTATTATTTTCAAACGGAGAAAGTCTCAAAGCGACGAAACATTACAACTTTAAACATACCGTCCTTCTCGTGAGTGGTAACTGCACAAAAAAAGAGAAGAAACAATAAGTGCTAAATCGATTATTTGTCAACAACACAAATGCCGCCCGCCACACAGTGGGCTAGAGCGAAAAAGTTCCGTGGCAAAATCGTAAAACTTTTGACAGGGATGACCTAGAAAGATGAATTTTTTTGAGATTCACAGATGAATAACTACAGAATAGAGGAAAAATACGGAGAAGCTGGAAAAATATATTTTTTACCTTGTCAATCTAGGTTATATTTGACATTTATTGACAAAAAGTTGTAGTATTGGATACCACGGGCGTTTAGATATGATATTACATATGTTACACATACACCCTAATAGATTCCGTCATGCCGATTTCAAATATGGGCTTTAAATCAGCCTAGGACTTCCTGAAGAAAAATGCAATTGAATTATCTATCTTGAACCTTCATGGCATGAATGATTTCCACTAATGTAAATTTGACTATTTGTCGCATTAAAGGGGTTCGGGGTCGTCGAATTGGAATACAAAGTAAAAATGTCAAAATTCAAAATGACGGATTCAATATGGCGGACCCAAATTGTAAGACCGAGCCGATATGACTGAAAATTATTGTACGGGGGTTTTCAGGTCGCTGATTTCGAATCTAAAGTCAAGAATTCAAAATGAAGCATTCAATATGGCGGAATGTCATTGTGAGAATATAAAAGATTTAATTAAACATCGCTGCATTGGGTTTTTCATGTCGTCAATTAAAAATCTAAAGTGAAATATAAAAAATTTTACGATTTGAATTTTCATTTTCATTTTAAATGCCTGATGCAATATTACATCAGACATTTCACATTATTGAATTTTCACTATAGATTTGAAATCGACGACATAAAAAAACCCTAAGTAACGACTTTAATAAAATCGGTTAAATTCTCACAATGACATTCCGCCATATTGGATCCTTTATTTTGAGTTTTGAAATTTCGACTCCAAATTCGAAATCAGCGACCCGAAAACCACCCCTAGAGGAATTTGCAGTCATATCGGCTTGTTCTTACAATTTTGGTCCGCCATATTGGATCCGCCATTTTGATTTTTGACATTTTCACTTTATATTCCAATTAAACTACCTCGAAACCTATTGAATACGACAAATAGTGAAATTTACATTAGTGGAAATCATCCATAACATGAAGGTTTAAAATAGATAATTCAATTGAATTTTGTTAACAAACAGGAAGTCTTAGGCTTATTTAAAGCCCATATTTAAATTTGGCATGACGAAACCTATGAGAATATGTGTGTAACATATGTAATATAATATCTGAGTGCCCATGGTATCCAATAATACAACTTTTTGTCAAAAAATGTCAAATTTAACCTACATTTTCAAGGTCAAAGTTATATATTCTCAGCTTCTCCGTATTTTTCCTTTATTCTCTAGTTATGCATCTGTAAATCTAAAAAAAGTTCATCCTTCTAGGTCATCCCTGTCAAAAGTTCTACGATTTTGTCACGAACTTTTTCACTTCAGCCCACTGTGCGCCATAAGGAAATAGTATGGACATAACTAGGATTTAATAGTCTTAGCCGCCCGCCATAATCAACTATGTTTACAGAATAATTTTTTAAAGTCTAATTAACAACAAAATTTTAGATTTCGCTTATTTCTTTCGCTCTGACAGGTAAGAGATAAATCGGAGTAATCGGACGTTCCTATTCTGAACCATTCCATGTACGAATTTGTACAAACATGTACGAATTTTTACGTATGAAATGCCAAGAAGTAACTTGAATTGCGAACTCATTATGCAAATTAGTATCCAGTCTAAGATTCGAAAGGCAATTTTTTAAGGTGTTCCTCGCCTTGAAGAAAATTGTTGAAATGCGGCGAGAAAAGCGGCAGACGAATAATCAGAAACAAGTTCTAAATGGATAGCTGGAGTACTACAACAAACGAAAAGCGTTACGTAAGTTTTGTAACTTTTTTTGCCACGACCGGATGCAAAGCGAACATTAAATGGACCTGCATAGTCCACACCAGAATGTATGAATGGACGATTTAGGGTGACTCAAATTTCAGGTAAATCCCCCATGAGCTGTTGAGACATAGCCGCTCTCTCACGTGTTTGCGGCTCATTTTCACAAATGGAAACCAAAGAAAACGTCGTCGACGTAAATATTATTTTCTAATATATTTTGGGCTAAAGGCAATCTATTCCCCTCGTCATGAGTTAACCGCTTAATAACTTTGTCAGCCAAATAAGGAGCAGAAGCAGTACCGTAAGAAACGGTTAAAAGTCTATACGCGATGATCCTTTTATCAGGAGAAATCCAGACAATTCTTTGATAGTCGCAATCCCGAGGGTAAACTAGAATCTGTCTAAACATTTTTTCAATGTCAACCATATAAACGAATGGATGCGATTTCCAATTCATCATAATTGAAACCAAATCGTTCAGAATCTTTGATATGAAGATATGAAGATCAGAATTCAAGAAAAAACTATTGGAATACACAGTTTTTGAAATACTATCCAATTCCGATTTATCCGAAATACGAGGAAGTACTGTATTTAAAACGATCAGTTCTTTTCTGTTGGAATTAAATTAAGTTCTGCTAACTTTCTTAAAGGACCAATATTAACTCCTTCAATCCCATAGATTACTGCCTTTAACTTTTTCTAACATGGACTCAATATTTGCATTGCTCTCTCGAAAATAAAACAACATTCTGAACCTTGGTCCGACAAAACTCTAAATACGTGACTTCTTCCATTTTCAGCTTAGAAGCAAATAATAGACGTAGCGAGTAAGGTTGAGCACGATAAATTGAGATGGTTATTCTGAAAATTGAACGAAACTTCATCGTCTACAGTTTCTTTACGCGAAACATGATTCACACCCACCCCCAGAGTGGAATTGCCGGGATCATTTAACTGTGACGCGAGAAAACCTGAAACTGCCAATTGAGAAGTAACCGATGCAGAGTTAGATAGTGTTAACGTTGAATTTAAATTATAATCGTCGGAATGCAATAAGGAGTTATGTCTCCTATCGCACTTATTACATTTGAATTTACTACGTCGAACCTCCATAATTCGAACAGCAAGAGACCGGCTGAGAAGTTCGAATTATGGAGGTGTTCGAATTATCGAGGTTCAAGTGTATGTATGTTCATATGTATTCATACATTATGAAAAACCAACATGTACAAATTATTAATATTATATATATATATATATATATACATATATATTTGTATGTGCATACAAATACACATATCTGTTTATTTAAAAGAATTAGTCAAACATTTGAATAATTGTTGGTCCTGAAAAGGACCGATTGTTTATAAAATATATTTTGAAAAATTATTTATTTTCTTGCGAAAAAGGCTGAGATGCTGGACTGCTTTAAACTGATGACTTTTTCGTTCGCTGGAAAATTTCCAAGCTGTAGAAAACTCACTAAGAATCTTCTCTTTGTTCTTGAGAAAAGTAGAAACAGTATTCCGCGGAATTTGAAACTCTTCAGCGATCTGCGATTTTTTTCTCACGCCCTTTTCAACTTCTCTGAAAGCAGCGACTTTCTCTGCTAAAGTCAGAGTTTTATACTTTGCCTTACTTAAATCAGTCATATTAGACTAAAAAAAAACACAGAGAATGGAACATAAGAAAACTGGACAATACGAAATGCACTCAACGAAAACTCGACTGAAAATGTAAGCTCTGTAGATTTGAATTTTCTTTTATAGAGGATGGTGGCGACCGTCTGTCACTCAATTGGCGCGCCGGGAAAACCCCAGCGACCGTCTAGTGCTATGTAGCATCTTACGGTTCCACTTTGACTGCACAATTTCTGGAGACATCTGTTCCTGTCCGTGCGGTGTGTTTTATCACACTGGCTGTTTAGCTTATGCAGTCAGATCTAATGGCAAAAGAAAATGCTGTGGAATTAAACCATCGGCTAGATCTCTCTCTCCAACTCCGGCAGCTTCAACCAGCGCTGCGCCCACTCTTAGTCAGATTGACGGTCTTTTACTAAAGTACACCGAAAACATAAAATTGGAAACTGAAAAGTTAATTACCAAGAAGATAGACTATTTAACGAAAAGCTTACAAACTGGGATCAGTGAGCTTTCCGGAAAAATTGATTCATTTGATGCGAAACTAGAGGAAACTATTGAGAGAGTTGAAGGTATCGAATTAAAAGTTAATGAACTTGCAGCTGCGAACGAACAGTCACATAATACCTCTTTGCAAGAAAGTTCAATTTCCTCGCAATGTCTAGCAGAAATCTCTGATAGGGTTTCTAGGAAGCGTCATGTTATCATTTTTGGATGCCCGGAAACTGTCAACGACGGTAAGCTCACTTTAGTGAAGATTAAAGAGTCTGAAACTAATAAAGTTAACGAATTCATTAGCATTTTTTATAACACTCATGACCCAGATAAAATGTCAATCATGAGGCTTGGTAAAAACCCACAGAATCTCGGTTCACCTCGGCCAATGAAAGTAATCTTCAACGAGGAATTGATCGCCCAAAATGTTCTGCAAACCTATTGGAAGTGGAAGAAGAATCAAGAAAAGCAGATTCCAACTACCGACATGTCATTGGCTCAGGATCGTACTCCTCTACAGAGAAGCCGATACAAGGAAGTACTGGCCTCACTCAACGAGCGTCGACAAAGAGGAGAGACGAATATAAAAATAAAGGAAGTACGAGGGGAACCGAAGATTGTAAAATCGAAAGAAACACTTGGAATGGAGCGGGCTTAGATGATTCAGAAAAGGAAGTGAGTCACGACTGTGGTAATGTAACAAATAGCTTTAATTGTTCGCATATTCTTAATTTGGATCTACTCAACGACTTTTCCTTATATTGCCAAAACGTTAGAGGTCTTATTACTAAAGCAAATATTCTCTTACACTCTTTAGACGCGGCGGATTACGATTTTTTTATTTTTACTGAAACTTGGTTAAAGCAGAAAATATGCACTACTGAGCTTTTCGATACTGGATTATTTAATGTTTATAGGAATGATAGACTAGATAGAAGTGGAGGCGGTGTCCTTATAGCAGCTAAATCTTTAATCACTTCGGGCAATATTGATATCTCCACTATTATTAGAGCATCTCCTAAAATTAATTCTGTAGCAATCAAGGTTATTTGCGAGAGTATCAATTTTGTGTTATTTGCCACCTATTTACCTCCCGATAATTCTCCTTCTGAACTTGAGGAATTCCTCGAGGCTCTATCTACTCTGTCAACCTTATGGACGAGTAGAGTATTAATCATTGGTGATTTCAATATTCCTAAATTAGTTAATTATGTAAATCATGGCATTTCGGATACTAAGTCATTTCTTTTACATACTTTTTTGGATTTGAACTCCTTGTCACAATATAATGATGTACACAATTACAATGATCGATATCTTGATCTTGTTATCTCCTTTTTTCCATGTCAGGTAACAACTAGCTAGATTTCTATTCTTCCCATAGATAATCACCACCCTCCGTTGTTGGTTAAATTTGAAGCAAGTTTTCCGGTTTATTCAACGAGTGTACAATTTTCTAAGAATTCTTCAAATAAGCGATATAAATGTAAAGGCTGCGACTTCGCCAATGTTAAAAATAAGCTAGGAAATAATGATTGGTCGTTGCTTACGCAATACACGGATGTTGATGTAGCTACATTATTTTATGTTAAGCTGTATGAAAATCTTGGATGAAGAAATTGGAATAATCTCCTTAAATCCTAAGAATATGAAATATCCGCCATGGTATATGAAAGATATTATAATTAACATTCAACAAAAAAATAAGGCTAGACTTAATTATAATTCTTATGGCAATGTATACCATTTAAATGTATTCCTAACCCTTAGAAAAGAGTTGAAACACAGAATCAAGCAGAAGTACAAAAATTATGTAAATAAGGTAGAATTAGATATTGAGATATCGCCGTCTTCAGTATGGTCACTAGTCAATAATCTTAATAAGACTTCCAGAATTCCCGGAATTATGTTCCATGATGGTAATGAAATCATACGACCTAAAGATATTGTTGATTCTTTTGCTAACTTGTTTTCGAGTGTCTATAAGCCAGCCACTGATTTGCCTTGTGGTATTATCCCTGAAACAGTTTCTTATTTGGGAGATGGAATGGGTATTACTAATGTACAAATACTTTCGAATATAAAGAAGTTAAAAAACAAACTCTCTTCCGGATTGGACAAGATCCCAGCTTCGTTAGTGAAGTGTTGTGCTAAGGAGATTGCTGTGCCTTTAAAGATCATTTTTAATTTATCTCTATCATCAGGAAAATTTCCAGAAAAATGGAAATGCGCGAAAGTTTGTCCTATTTTCAAGAAGGGAGATAAATCTCAAATCGCTAATTACCGTCCGGTGGCATTGCTGTGCAATTTTTCTAAGGTTTTGGAGGTGTTTCAAGTGAGATAATCTGGTTTGTTCCAAAAATGTCCACCGTAACTAACCTGATCACATTTCTGCAAATTATTGAATCATCGCTCACACAAAATAGACAGGTGGATGTTATATTCACTGACATCTCCAAGGCCTTAGATTGCATTAGCCATAGTAAAATCATGATTGATCTGATGAATCTTGGGATACCTGACAAAATCTTGAAAATTGTTGCCTCCTATCTTGAGAATCGGAAAATGGTTGTTCAATATAATGTATACTCTTCTTACGAATTTTCTCCAACTTCTGGTGTGCCACAGGGTTCAAATCTTGGCACACTCCTATTCGTTTTATATATGAATGACGTTGAGTTCTCAATAAATAATCATCTGCTGCTATATGCTGATGATGCCAAAATTTTTAAATCCATACATTGTATTGAAGATTGCCTTGACTTACAAGCCGACGTTGATAATTTTGTAAATTGGTGCAAAAGAAATTCACTGGATGTATACTCTGCGAAATGCAATGTTATTACCTTTACACGCAAGAGTGATTTAATTGAATTTCAGTACACGATGGATAACAGAGGTCTCCAGCGAGTCTCTTTGATTCAAGGTGTAAGATGTTCAATATGCCAATTACTCTCAAAACATTATACTACTCTCTGGTCAGATCCAAACTATAATATGGAATGGTAATTTGGCATACTGATACGAAATATTTGACAGAGGCAATTGATAAATGCCAAAAAAGATTTTTGAAATTTCTTAACTGAAAAACGGAAGGTGTATTTTTACCCCCTGGCTCTAACTATAAGCAATTGTGCAGCAGATTCAATGAATGGACACTTCAGAATAGGAGAATTTTTAATATGATCATTTTCCTTTGCAAAATAATAAAAAACATTATAGACTGTCCATATCTCATGTCTCAGGTTCCATTTGTTGTTCCTCAGTACTACGCTCGTTCCAGCTTGTCATTTTATCTCCAAACTCAATTTGAGAAAACCCCGATAAACAGAATGTGTGCGACATATAATACGATAAATGAAAATGTTGAATGACGATTGGATATACAGCATATGTCATTGAATGCTCTTGTCCATGCGATCAAGGAATTCATCGAAAATTCTATGTAAATTCTCATCAACACTTGACGTGAGTCATCAATCAATATATCTAATTTTAAGTACATTATAATACTTTTCTTGTGACACTTATTCAAGCTCTGTTCTGATGTAATCCTGTAATTGGTCTAAGGACTGTTGGATTTAAATAAATCAATTCAAATCAAGTCCCCAAGTTCGAACACCAAAAATTCGAATTTCTCGATACACTTGATATCCGAAAGTTCGAATTATCGAGGTTCAAGTTCGAATTGTCGAGGTTTTTTTACATGCGTTAGTATAGGAACGTCAAGGGACCAACAATTTGTAGCAACTTCCCTACGCCTATCCACTGACAGAGCTTTGAATTGGTTGCATTTGAATAAAGAGTTATTCTCCTTACAAAGGAGACACTTCGAGCTAGAAGTTTCATTGTAGCTCCTAACTCCCGATTACTTTGAAGCTCTAATCTTTTCTTGAGAAATCGTGCCAGCTTTCGAAACTTTAATGGCCTCCAAAATACGTATGCAAGTGTCCAAAAACGAATCAAGTTCTTGATAAGTGGGATAAGCAGTACGAGAACCAATTTGAATCTCCTTTTTCTTGAGAGTACTAATATCAAATTTTTTAACCATTATAAAAACAAGTAAATCACTCCAATGTTCTGTTAAGCGTTTCAGATTTTTGAGCGCCGCCAATGACACATTTGCTTTATCTCGTAAGTTTTTTAAGTCTTCCCGGATATTATTCGACACATTAGGAAGATTGATAAAGGATTGTAAATGAGTTGAGATTAAAGCTCTCTTGTTGTCAAATCTTCATTAGCCTTAGGCTCAGGAGTAAGCAACACCAATAGATTTTACAAATAATCTCGCATATTGAGATAAGCATCTTCAATAGCGAGATATTTAGATTTTGGGAAATATTCTAATTGCTCACGCTCGGCTGGCTTGGTTTCAGTGCATAGAATCGCCTGAGAAATCTTTGATAACTCAGATTTTCATCCATTTTCATGAAAAGGAGAAATTTAAATTGACAGTAGCTGGTAATTCAGCTAAACTTTAAAGATTTTAATTCTGAAACCAAAGAACTAATTTACTTTAGTTTTAAAGTGTTCTGACAAGGCGAGCTAATTTGAGTCTGCAAGAGCCTAATCATTAATAAAATGTCAATTAATCATCACTGAAATACTACGGTCTGAACTGTTATGTAGTTTGCCAGAACGAGCCTCTCTCATCATGGGTAAATTGAAGTTGTTATCTTACCGCTGGAGAAAGTTTGAAATCGATGAAGTTTAAAATCAAATGCGTTGAAAATCATTCAAATATCAGTTGGCGAACTTTTAATTTCTTCCTTCAGGTGAAGAATAAAGAAAGACCGAGCCAGTGAAGAATAACATCGCGAGAGAACACTGACTATTTTGAGAAGGACGACTGCCTTTTCGTACATGCGAAGATGTTGTTACCAGTTTGCCCGTGTACTTTCACTTAACGGAATTTCTAACTTTTGATATTTTCTGCACTAATTTTACATTTTTAATAGTTTTTTCACGATCTTAAATCATTTTTGTAAGATCTTGAGTTCAATGTCCTTTTACAGTCAATCATATTACTGACTCGAAATGATCAGGCAACGATCAGAAGGGATTCCCTGCTGCTCGCACACTGTATTTCTTAAGCGATAAGGTGCTCATCAACACACTCAAATTGATACTGAGGAAATCTAAAATAGGTTTTAGAAATTGGCGATGTAGATAAACTGTATTATTTTCAATCGCAGAAAATCGCATAACGACGAAACATTACAACATTAAACAAAAATGATAAAAAATTAATCATTGCCTTCCGTTTACGGTAATTCCTTTCATGTATTTGATTCGGACAAGAAATTGAAAATGTAACATATTTCAAGAAACTGAAAAGTCTTTTGGGCAGAAATTCAAATAGAAATGCTTAATCGTCATTATAAGTTCAATTAAGGAGGAAATAAAATTATTTTGAATATACGTAAATATATAATTTGCATAACTTATTCTATGACGTGTGGATTACGCGGAAGAAACGGTGAGAGAATAATATGTAGAAGGGAACTGGAATATTTATGTCGCACGCTCGCCTGTTCGAGTATACTTTAAAACGCCTGCGCCATTCATAAGAATGTTGCAAAGTTTCGATGTCCTGAATGGGGTTCGAATTTTAAAATTGCACGCGAAAAAGAACCTACTTATTTAGGCTGAACTTGGCAAATAAAGAACTATTCCACGTGTCCTGTTTCTCTCTAGAGTCCCTCTGACATCGTAAAAGCATTCGCTAAAGTTACAAAACATTCTAGCGGTCCCAGGACCACTCAAGACTTCGGATATTTGGTGAGTTTTGTTTGTTTTAGTCTTAATCTGGAAAATCATATAATATATGCTCCTTTCTGACCCTTCCTTAGTAATTGCTTCTTCAAGCAATCTAACTGTGCTCTACTTAATAATGCGAATTCGATATTTCCTATTTAGAATCCATGAATTCTCGTGAAAAACACACTCGTGTACACTGTACATGTCCACTTTTGTAAATAAAAGAGTCATGAAAATAATCATAAAATCCTTCTTCTCTTAATATTTACACATGATAACTCCATCCACTAGATTAAATTTATAATTTTGGTAATGGTTGCAGTACATTAGATCCACGCACGCAATGCTGGGTCGTTTGCCCACTGTCTTATCATTTAGGAAGTTCTTGTGAGTTTACGCACACTCACGCTCACATATCGAATGTTAACATGCAAGCGCCCTTATCGCTCAGCTCTTACTCACATTAATGTTATTCGATATGTATAAAGAGCAAATACAGAATTAGCATATATAGGTATTTTTTCAATATAGACTGGTATTGGGAACATCAGCGCCTGCTTGTAATTAATTCTTTTTCGATTGGCTCTTCCAGTTAGATTTAAAAAGAGACCAATATTTTTCAAAATTAGCCTCTCAATTCTTTCGAAGCGTCTGGGGGGGGGGGGGAATGTTTGAATATTTAAAACCAGACGATGCATTAAAATACCTACTATTGATTTATTGGAGACTAAATGCTCATTGATGGAAGTTTTACGGGTATTGGAGCAACCTTTATTGTGTGTCTACGAGTATTCCTACGTTTTGTAAAACCAGAGTTCGGATCTTTAATTTTAAGTTTCTCATTTCCTTCAAAATAATATTCTATATAGTTAAGTTTGATGATATGGGCAGAAGAAAAAACGTTGTCCTTTGTCTGTCTTGAGACAGAATTTTGAGAACTTTGGACATCTATAAAAGTCAGAGAAAAATTACGTGATTTAGTGCTTTTTTGCAGGTCGCAGTAAAATTTCAGTTTTAAAATGTTTCATTTCATTAGCATTTATTCTAAAAATGTTCGTGCAACTATTTAGATAAAAGAATAACGCATTATCAAAATTATCAGGAAAGATATTACAAAAATAATTATGCTTGCTGAATTTTTTCTCAAAATTGAAAACTACATACATTATTATTTATGGAAGTTTTTGCCCATTTTTGTCTGGTTGTCTTAGATTTGTTGTGATGTGTTCCAATGCGGATACTCTCGGTACAGAGAGGACGAGGGCCTGCACATTATCGGAAATGCTTTCGGATGTATTCTGCAGATATTTTTATTTTAATTACAGACTCCAATAGAAGCCGTCCCTGTACCTTATCCGATCTATCCGCAAGGCAGAAAGTAAGCCGAGCAAAGCTCTACCAATCCCACGGCAGCGCAGCAAAATCGGCTAATCAGCGCTGGACGCTGGAAACTCGTCCAAAGGAAACGAGACGATGCGCTTAGCAAACGTCAAGCTTAGCTCTCTTTTATTTAATAACGACGTGCGAGGATGGAACAGTTGCGGTCTTTCTCATTGAGGCATTCTATTAAGACTTAACATTATTCAAAAAAATCAACAAATTCAATTGTAGATTTTTAAATACAGTTAACTACATCAATAATACGCTATTGCATATTATTTGTTTCCACTATTCTCAAAGTCGGTTGCCCCACGCAGCACATTCTACCAGATGTACGAAATTTGAAGAAAAAAAATCAATGACACGTCATGAGAGAAGAATCATACAGGACATCAACACCCTGGAACCCGCTGAGAGTATCATCGACTTCTTTTGTGCCTGCAGTCCAAAAAAAAAAAAAACGGAAAACATAATGTACGATAGCGGTTTATTGACGTAATTATCAGTTCTTAAAAACCCACCATTGAATTTGTTGAATTTTTTCGATAATTTTAAGCCTCAGTGGAGCCCTCCAGCTTGATTAGAAGCTGAGTTAGCGTCCTTCGCTTTCATTTACTTTCGGCACAAAAGTTAGAAATATTTTCGATTTTTTTGAAAATGTAATCATAAATAAAACTTCAAGGTAACTACTTGATTTTTGCAAAAGAATTCATGCATTTTTCCACGAAATACAACGGTCGAAACTTGACCAAGTTATAAAAGGTGCTTTTAACCACGTTTTCTCACCTTCGCTGCCACTTTGCATCGAAAGTTATGGACGCATCGCGATCGGATTATATTATATTATACTTATTCGTAATAAAATGAGGATTGACAGGTTGTTTTCCCTTTTTCCAAGCGATTTTTTTATTAAGTTATTCAATTATTTGTAGAGGGGCCAGGATTTTTTAAACAGACAGTAGTTTTGTTGAGAATTTTATTCTAATACTTACACTGTTTGTTGAATATTAAAAATGTGTTTTGTTGAATAATTGAATTAACAAAATGGCGTCCAGCTAGCATACAACATTTATACGACCCCCCCCCCCCCCCCCATAGTAAATTACCGGTAGAAACGGTCGGGGTTATAAGTATGCCACGTTCCGTTTTGCTGAGATTTGAGTGTCCATGTGATGAACCAAGTCAGCATTTTCTTTATGAACCTTTTTGATTCATAAAGCTTCAGAATCAGTAAAACTTGTGAAACTGTATTCTTCGCCGTCATGCATAGTCACAGTAGAGTCATCGAACTTATGCATTAATTCCGTAAGTTGGTTCCTCTTGGCCATCATTTTTGTAACTTTATTACATTATTACTGATTACAAAGTAATGAGGAGGTGGATGGAGGAAAAGAAGGAAGAGTTGGTTTTGATAGGAGGTGACTTGAATGCTTGGACTGGCGTGCAAGGGGGAGGGACTTGGGATGAAGAAGAGGAGGCCTATGTAAGGAGCTCCAAACATAGGGAGATAGACAGGGAGGAGAGGAAGTTACTAGAAGTAATAGGAGAAACAGGATGGTTCATATGTAATGGTAACAGATTACATCCTGGCGGAAGAAAGAATGAGGATTATGATATGTAGTATGAATGTGGGGAATGAGATAGGGTCGGAGCACTTCCCAGTAATAGCTACACTGAAAGGTGGCGTCCATAAGCGCGGCAGAGGGAGAAAGAAAAGAGGGGGTGAAAGGTAAGGTATGAGACAGGTACGAAAGAAGGAAGAGAAGAGGGAAAGAGAGGCTGGGGGGACAAGGAATGCAGGGAGAGTAAGGAGAGAATGAAAGAGTCTGTAAGAAAATGGAGGAAAGGAGAAATAGATTAGGCGGAGTACAACAGGAGGAAAAGAGAACATGAGAGTATGCTGGAAGGGAAAAAGCAAAAAGGAAAGGATAAATTCAAGGAAGAAGTAGAAAAAGCAATCAAAGAAGGTAGGGTTTGGGATGTGATAAACAGGGAAAGAGGAGGAAGGAAGGGCGTGAATAAAGAAATAGAAATGAATGAATGAAGGTATTATTTTAAGGGTCTGCTAGGGGGAGAACAAAATAGGATCGACGGGGAAAATAGAAAGACAGTACAGGGAGAAAGGGAGGAACCGAACGAAATAACAAGAGAAGAAGTGAATGAGGCGATAGATAGACTAAAAAGAAACAAGGCTACAGGAGAGGATGATATGGAGAACGAAGCGATAAAGTATGGAGGTGAAGGGATTAGGGAA
Organism: Andricus quercusramuli; assembly: GCA_932178445.1. Classification (NCBI taxonomy): domain Eukaryota; kingdom Metazoa; phylum Arthropoda; class Insecta; order Hymenoptera; family Cynipidae; genus Andricus; species Andricus quercusramuli. The sequence goes on along the minus strand of CAKNXH010063725.1, from coordinate 179,913 downwards.
GGGATATGGAAGATTTCCAACAAGGTCTGGAAAGGATAAGGGTGGCATTTGGAGTGGATGGCAGGGCTGGTGGTACCGCTTGTTAAGGAAGGGGAGGGTAAGAAGGTAGAAAAGTACAGAGGGATCACCCTAATGCCAGGGGGTTATAAAATATGCGCGGAAATTCTAAGAAAAAGGTTGGAGAGTCTGATAGAAGAGAAACAAAGTATCCCACACAATCAGACGGGATTTAGAAAAGGGATGGGAACAATAGATAACATTTACGTACTCAACTACTTGGTTAGGGAGAAAGAAAGGGGAATTAGTAGCCTTGTTCGTAGATTTTAAAGCAGCTTTTGACTTAGTGAATAGAAAAGTGCTATGGCAGGCAATGAAAGAGAGGGGAATAGAGGAAGGGTTAGTGAAGAGTATAAAGGAAATTTTTACTGAAACTAGGATTAGGGTGAAGATAGGGGGAAAAAAGGGAAGGTTTTCTGGACAGAAAGAGGTCTTAGGCAAGGGTGCCCGTTAAGTCCACTGCTTTTTAATATACTGCTGGCAGACTTAGAGGAGAAGCTAAAGGAGAAAGGGAAAGGGAGGACGATTCTGGTTAATAGCAAACTATACTCTCTAGCATGCGCGGACGACGTAGTTCTATTTGCAGACGATGAGAAGGGGATGAACCTAATGATAAGAATTTTCGAAAAGTATGTAGGAGCAAAAGAACTGACGGTGAACGTAGGGAAGACCAAGGTGATGTGCTTCAGAAATAGAAAGACCAAAATAGCTTACGGTTGGAAGATGAACGGACAAACAGTGGAAAGTGTGGAGGTGTTCTGTTACTTAGGTTGCTGGTTTGAGGCAGGAGGGGGAAACGAGGTTCAGGTGAGGAAGAGAATCGAATGTGCGAGCAAAGTAATGGGCAGCAAAGTATGTGCAGAGTATAGGAAAGAGAAGGTTCAGGGACGATTGGAAAATGAGGATCTGGTTGTTTGATGAGTTGGTATGGGCGGTATTGTGTTATGGAGTAGAAGCCTGGGGATGGAAGGAACATAGGAAAGTGGAAAGCATGCATTAGAGATTCCTGAGATGGGTAATGGGGGTTAGTTGGAGTTGCCCAGGATACGTGTTGAGGGAAGCACTAGGAAGGGAGAAAATGGTAACGAGACAAATTAAGAGAGCCTGGAGGTTTGAAGAGAAGCTGAAAAGGGGAGAGGGATTGAGGGAAGCACAAGTATGCTTGGACGAAGTTCGGAACAAGGAGACGAGAGGAAATTTGGGAAATTCGAAATGGGAGGAAGAAAGGAAAAAAGAGGAGGGTTTGTGAAATACAGTAAGGAGTTCTGGATTGGCAGTACATAGAATTAGAGCTATTAGTAAGACAAGGAGAAGAGAGATGGAGAAATATTATGGATTCTCGGTACAATAGATGGTATATGATGGTCAAAGAGCTGACGGAACCAGAATATTTGCAAAAGTTGAAAAAGGAAGACAAATGGAATAGGGTGGTACGGTTTAGAATGGGGGGAAGGAGTGAGAGCTTGTAGATATTGGATGGATGAAGAGGACAATCTGTGCAGAGTATATGGATACGAAGTGGAGTCATGGGCACATGTGTTAGAGAGGTGTACAGGATAGGAAGATGGACATTTGAGTGTGGATGAGTGTGTGAGATGGATCTTGGATGGTAATGAACAGGGAGTGATGTGGATGAAAAAACTGGAAGAAATAAGAGAAAGCAAGGGATCAGGGCAGAGCCAAACGGGTAATCCTGTTTAAAGGAAAGTAACTAGTAAAAATTTTAAATTTTTAAATCGGCGAAAATTCATTTGGTGGTAAGAGAAAACGGAAGCCCTGGAAGATCGCTCATTTTAGAAGTTTGAGAAGGATAGTATTAATTTTATTGTTGTTATGTAAGGCGAAGCATTAAAATATAAGCAGCGGATAAGTTAGACTAAGGATGAATTGTAAATATATGTACATGGAGCGGAGGCCCTCAAACCCGTAAAAGGGAGATATTAAATATACATACATACATACGTAACTCTATATAAAAATGTGCGAGTTGATGGTGTTTTGGACTCTATTTAACGCCAAGGAAATACTTCAATTACAGGGGAAAGCATTTCAAAAAGCCGTGAGGCGTAACACCATTTACCAAACTTCGTCGTCAGAATATTTAATGACAAGAGCAACGACCACCTGGACTACAAGTATCAGCTTTCGAATTTCACTTCCAGTACCAGTAGTTTTCTTTCCATCAAACATCAATTAAAGGAACGTTTTTTCCGCTTGAATCCGTTTTTAATCATATGATTTGCAAGTCATAGTTAATGTATACCATACGAAACCATTTAATTTTGATGAAATACTAAATTGAATATAATAAACCGAACGGTACAATGCCCTGAAACTGATTATGTGCTAGACAAGGTGGCAAACCTCTCCTACACATGCGTTAATGTTTTAACGTATTTAGCGGAGAATCTCTCCAGATACCTTGAATTATTTTTCCTATTATTTAGACGGTTGCGCCACCACGCCACGCCGCCGCACAGTGGGCCAGAAGAGCGGTAAGAGTGGCATAAAATCAACTTCTGTATCCAGGAAAAGTGAACATAGGACATTCATAAGGGTATATCGAAGCAGGGTTTACCGAAGTTTTGTAACATTTGGTTACGAATTACGTTGTTGGTAACAACAATTGTCAACAAAAACTTCAAAATTTTAGTTGCAGTTCTATATTCAAAACAATAAATTTTATTTCATACTCCATGTATATTTTAATTTTTTCTTTATTGTTTTCTCAGCAGTATACATACGAAAATCTGAAAAAAAATTATAACCTTAAAAAAATATTTATTAATATTTACGTTAAACATTCCGCGAAAAAATATTACCAAAGTTTAATTGACGTCAACTTACTCCTTAAGATGTGCCCTTCGAGAAAAAGTTGCCCCATTTTTCGCGTTTTCACATTTGAGAAAAAAAATCTCTTTATAAACAAATCCGCGCTCTGAGCGTAACGTGCTTCAAAAACCGCCTACTATGCTCGCTTCACTTTCGCTCAATTTTTTTCAAATACTTTTTTTAAATACTTAAATTAATCTCAAGGTCACGCCAAGGTCATACTGAGACGATAGTGTTAGAAAAATGTGAGAAAAATCCTATATGGGGTTATGGAGTCGCTGAGTCCGATTCTGGGGTTTTCTCAACCCTGTGAGGTCACCCAGAGGTCATTTGAAGGTCACGTCAAGGTTATGCTGAGATGAAAGTGTAAGAGAAATGGGAGAAAAATCCTATATAGGTTTTGGGGGTTGCCGAGTCTGAATCTGGGATACGCCCAACCCTGTGAAGTCACCCAGAGGTGATATCCATGTCACGTCAAGATCATTCTGAGACGAAAGTGTTGGAAAAATGTGAGAAAAATCCTATGTAGGTTTTGGGGGTCGCCCAGTCCGAGTCTGGTGTTCGCTTAATCACGTGAGGTCAGCCAGAGGTCATTTCAAGGTAACCTCAGGGTCATACTGAGATGAAACGGTCAGAAAAATGTGAAAAAAATCTTATATGGGTTTTTAGGGTCTCTGAGTCGAATCTGTGGTTTGCTCAACCCTTGGAAGTCACCCAGGGGTCATTTCGAGCTCATGTCTAGGTCATACTGAGACGAAATGGTTAGGAAAATCTCAAAAAAAAAATAATGATTTTGGATTTATGCCAACCTCAAGAGGAACTCAGTGAAACTTTGGGCCAAAAGACATCACAAAGTCTTAACCATTTCGTCTCAGTATGACCTTGACCTGACCTTGAAATGACCTCTGGGTGACCTCACAGGGCTCAGAAACCCCCAGATTCGGACTCAGCGACTCCAAAACCCCATATAGGATTTTCCTCACATTTTTCTGACAGATTCATCTCAGTGTGACCTTGATGTGACCTTGAATTGACCTCTGGGTGACTTCACAGGGTTGAGCGAACCCCATATTCGAACTCGGTGACTCCCAAAACCTATATATGATTTTTCCTCACATTTTTCTAATACTTTGGCCTCAGCATGAGCTTGACCTGACTTTAAAATCACCTCTTGGTGACCTCACAGGGTTAGGCGAACCCCAGATTTGGACACGGCGATCTCCAAAACCTATATAGGATTTCTCTCAAATTTTTCCAACACTTTCGTCTAAGTATGACCTTGACGTGACCTTGAAATCACCTCCGGGTGACCTCACAGGGTTAAGCGAACCCCAGATTCGAACTTGGCAACCCACAAAACTTATATAGAATTATTCTCACATTTATCTAACTGTTTCGTCTCAGTAAGACCTTGATTTGACCTTGAAATTACCTCACAGGGTTAAGCAAACCCCAGATTTAGACTCAGCGATCCCAAAAACGTATTTAAATATTTTTCCAGACGCGGTAGAGGTTAGCCGACCTTGGATTCGAAATCAGCGCCCCCAAAAACCCTAGTATACCCCAATGAAGTCCGGTTATAATTCTTGTATCAAATGTTGACCAGTGTTATTGTTGGCATTGTGAACTAATTAACTAAATGTACGTCTACAGTAGGTTAGAAATCAGAGCTTTAAAATTATGGCCACCAATTTGTATCGGGCATTTAAAAATTCCCAACTTTGACATCAAATTCAAAATCAGCGACCCCAAAAACCGCCTTTTACCAAGTTTCATAGATATATAACAAATTTGTTGAAATTTCGGCCGCCATTTTGGGACCGCCATTTTGAATGTACCATTTCAGACATAAAATTCAAGTTCAGTGACCCCAAAAACCCTCTTATACCAAGCTTTATGCAAATCCGACGAATTCTTGAATTAATGCCACATTTACCGGTCTCCTGGTCCACTGTGCGCCGCCGCCGCCGGCGGCCAACTTACTTCGAAACCACGCCGCCGCTTGAGTTCGACGCCGTCGGCGTGGCGGCGCGGCGGCGTATCGGCGCGCCGATGTAATCTTTAGTATATTTACATGGTACTGGAGTTCTTTCCGCCGGTTGATCCGGTGGTTTTTGATTGGTTGCAGGAAATCCTTCGACCAATTAGGAGTTAAAGTAAACCGTTTTAAATAAATATCTTATGGTGGAAATTAGTCTTTTGTTCCTACTTATTTTTATATTTTCCAAGCTATATGTGAAAAAAAAAATACTAATTTTAACAGTCACGTCACCCCGCCGCCGCTGAGAAGCGAGGAAGGTGGCGCGCCGCCGATCAAAATTTCTCAAATCGCCGCCGCCGGTCAAAAGCCTATCGGCGCAACCCTCTACTATTATTTGCGTAAATACTCCTGTTTGGCAACTTCGTAAATGATCACCTAGCATAAGTAATATACTTCCCCAGAAGGATTGCGATTCATGCTATAGTTATGAACTAAATCATTGTTTAACAAACATTTTCAAGCTTCTAAGCCCGGAATATATTAAAATGTACAGTTTTTATCTTACGGCTCAGTCGGATATTCTATTTATATTGGTTCTACAAGGCTAAAATTATCCCGGAATTATTCACGTCTACAATATGTATTTCTTAAAAGACCGTGAATCGTATCAATAGCATTTACGATAGCGCAGAAGGTTTCAAAGAATTTTTTCTGAGGCTTTGTTTGGCTTCAGTAGACAGATTAGTTGCTCTAAGTGAATCTTCGAAGCTGTTAAAAAACACACTTGCAATCATTTTCATCCACATCCATACTTTCAACATGTACACAATTGGCCCAATCATTCCTAGTTTCATATTGAACCGCTGTCACTGCAACAGATGCAAGATAGTAACTGAGAAACATAATAAATGAAGAAAAAAAATGAAGAAATAAGACATATTAAATAATAACAATATTTTATACAGCACAAATCGTGTGTACTGAAATCATTTAAAAATATAATTTTTGAGAATATCGAACCCTTTTCTTCTCCCTTTATGATTCTTTTAATTTGAACAAATAGGACAGTATATTGGAAAACATGAAACATAAAATGTTCTTTTGATTTTCCTAGAAAATTGTTTAAAGAGTTGGCAGAATTCGAATACAAGATAAGGATTTTAATTCTAAAATTCAAGGATCCATTTTTCGTAGGAAGAGGTTTCGTCTAAAACATCCTATTGAATATTTCGAGTTAAATAGCTGATTTAATTCAAAGCACACTCTACTTTAGCAGAGTGAATGTTTCTCTTTCTAATATGTGAAATTCCAAATGATTTTTTTATCATTAGAAACGTTCAGTTTTGAAAGATATGTATTTTTTTGGGGGGGGGGGGGGGATATGAGTCATCTGAATGAAATTAATTATGTTTCTTTAAACTTCTATTATGTGTTTTTTTAATAGCTGCGCAAGGCACTTCTATCACAGTACATTTTAACATAATTAAACAATTTTAATGTGTTTCTTTAAGAATGATAAATAAAAGCGAAGGTATGGGTGCTCGAAGACGACAAATCCTAAATTACAACCATTTTTCAGGAGACGAAAAAATTTCCGAAAAGTCATAAGTTCAATTTAGGAAAAAAAAAATTTGAAGACATACTTTCGAAATATATCAGTGCTAAATTGAAAATTGAAAATTAGCATAGCGAAATTTCATTACATTCCGAGAAAATGGAGCGAGAAAATATGTTTTCGTTTGAAGCACAAGTTTTCTCCAATTTTGATGGTGATTAAAAACAAGAGCAATGGAATTGGATTTTGATACAATCACAGGTTCAAGTAATATTAAAATCTGCTTCAAACTTATTTTTGATATTTGGATGAAGCATTTTTATGTTTCGTGATTAATCGTGACAGAAAAAATTGAGAATGCAAGGAGTGCACAGCATTCATATCAAATCACTTTACTTTGCATTTGAGATTTGGGGGCAGTGAGTTGAGAAACGTTAATTAGTATTTAGTTATTTAAAACAGTCAATGTACTATTGTCCTAATATTGTATAAAATATTTCAACTTTAACAATTCAGAAGTGGGTTATCACTTAAAAGTTTAGTGTCCACGGGCTGTCAAATCTTTTAAGGCTGGAATTGTTAGTTGATGAATTTGAAAAATTCCAACAAGCATTTACAACATCTGGTGTGAGTAGGACGACCGTGGCAGGAGGAGGGGAGCTGGAGTTGCGAAGCTTCCAGTGGAGAGGCAGATGCATCGTCGTCAGCGGGAAAAGCAGGCCTACAAACAACAAATGGTACAAATTCTGATGGAAGCAAAGCGAAAAAAACAAGAATTAGAACGAGAAAAGTTAGAAATTCAGAAGGTCCTAGAGGATTTGAGTGTCGATGAGATACTGCAGGAGCTGTTGCCATTTGAGAAAATAGACAGCGGAAGGCCAGAGATGATAGCTGAAAGACGAGGGGGGAAACCTGGAGAGATATTTATTCGAGATGTCCGCAGTCGATCAGTAGAGCGAAAATATAAGAATCAACAAGCTGAGGAAAAGAAGAATAAAGGTTCATGCATGCTCGAACGCAAAACTGAATGCGTGCGGGCGTTCGCGTTTGCGTCAGGATAGGAACATTGTGGAGCAATGCTTTGGTTCACACTGGACAAGCGCATCGCCGACACGCAGCCAAGAAGTCTAACCTAACGCCTTTCACAGTTTTCAACGTATGCCTCCACACTGGGGCAAGAAACAGTGCCTATGAACAAAGTGATTTTCACATGACATATTAAGATCCGATTTCAACGGTTCCTTTTTTTCAAAGAAAGATCAATAAAGTCCGCATAGGGCTATTACGTTTGTTTTTTGAAAAAAATCATATAGTACTTCTTCATTCAAAAACGAAAATTGAATAAATATTCACATTTATTAACAAATGCCTACAATTGCTAAAGCAAAAGCAACTATCCAGAAATGTCTTTCAGTAAAGCACAGAAGCTTAAAAATGTATTAAATTTCTTATAAAGAAATAACTGAATCAAAATGCTTTCACAGGGATTGTCAGCGTTTAGTAATTTTTTTCACCACATATTTGCGGTCAAGAATTACCTCATGTTTCTGATGCTGCCAAAATTTCTTGATCACAAAAATTTGAATTTTTAATTTTTCAATAGCATTTTCTACGTTTCATACAAAAACGGTGAGTTCTGTAAAGAAAACGGTTACATTGGATGCTATAGGCCTTTTTGAGATGAACCAATGTTCTTCTAACAGTTTTTTTTATCTCGCATAGTTCTTCTGTAAAGTGGAATTTTCTATCTTTAATGACATTTTTCACGGTTGAAAAAAAACTATGCATTCTATAAAAAAATTGTATGAACCAAAGTACATCTTTTTAAGGTGGGCAATTTTGCTTTTTAACATTTTTGTTTCCATCTTGCATAGCTCGGCAGGAAAATTGAATTTCAAGTATTTGATCAAGCATTTTCCATGGATAAAATCAGAACCTTTTGCCAAAAATGTCTGGTTAAAGATCTCGTCCTTTTTTTAGGCCTTTAAAAAGCCGAAACGAAACTGCAGACATACACCTTCTTAATCTTTATTTTTACTCAGAGGATTTTATGATTTTTTATGATTTTATTAGAATTTATGAAAACAGACAATGTCAATGGAAAACAAAATTTGGAAATTTAATAATTACTAAGTATAAACAAATATTTGCAAATATTAAATGAACAAATATTACTAGATATAATCCACTTGCATAGTTTTTAATCCATTAAAAATATAATATTTCGATTTTGCCATCTTTTCTGATATCTTTATTGATATATTTTTTAAATAAACAAAATAAAAAATCAGCAACCTTATCTTTGTTAGGAATTTTATACAGAGTAATTAAAAAATAAATAAAGGTGAATCGATTGAGAATTGCGACCTGCAGCTTCACCCTTCCGCGAAAATCCATTCCTGAAGCACTGTGCGTTTGCCACAGTGGACCGCGACGAGTTTTGCTGGTGCTCCTCCACTCAGTATAACTAAAAAATGCGTTCCAAAGTGCGTCGCGTCAGCGTTCGCGTTTGCGTTCGAGCATGCATGAACCTTAAGGGAGCAGAAGCAAAACGAAAAATCGAAAAGAAATTAAATGTTATTTATGTAAAGGTTTAGTTCACGTAGCATCACGTTGCCCAATACGCCATAAAATAAGAAAAGAAAATGTACAATAGGTACATGAGATGCACGCAGCAGAATGTTTATTAGAATTCTTAGAAGAAGTGCGAGTAGGAGATGCGGAACTTCAAGCGCAGACTAATATGGGCGCATTGACGAGCACAATTAAAGCATTCGTAGTATTACGTGAGGGGTTTACGATGCAAAGAATGGTATCAGTTCTAGGAGCTTTTGGTGCTGGAATTGAAGATTCACCCAGTATCACGGAAGAAAATTTTTTTATTTTCCTGGGATTGAAACTACGAAGGGCAATTTTTAGAGTTGTTTCGGATGATGTGCAAAATATGGATGTCATTGTAAGGTGAAATTTAACGAAAACTACACTTTATTTGCTGACAACAATCAAATGTTACACAATGAATTTTCTCTACAATTATTTTTTCTGTTACACTTCTCAAAACAACAGCCCCCAACTATACTAAAATAGATTGACGGCACAGCGCCTCTGTTCTAGCTGTGGTTGTTACCCATTTAATAGTCTTAACTTTTAAGTTGGTTTGAATTATTCGCGCGCCAACCGCGACCTTCGATGAATCGATACATCGATCGGTCGATTAGTTGCTGCTCACGCCGCAGCGCTGCTCTCAGACGGCTGAGGCATTCGCTCGCGGTGAGCCCCGAGTCCGTACTGATCCAGTCTCCAACTGGTAAAGTTGACGCTCCGACTTTAGTCTATAATTTCGGCGAGTTTTTTTTTTATAACGAGACAAAGGCTTCGCGCTCGAGCAGTATTCGCGAACTACCTGTTCAGCTACGATCAATTCCGACGGAATAAAGTCTGTGCCGGGAAATCTAACCTCGACTTAATTATTTAAAAATCCTAACCCCGACTTGCTATTTTTTCTCGAAAATCTAATCCAAAGAATCCGACTTATTACGGTGGCCCAGTGTACGAAGGTGAAGGTGAAAAAATTCGTAGGAGCCTGAAAATTGTGGAGAAGAAAGTCTCCGGATCCCTGGAGATATTTTCACCAGCCGATATCAACTTATCGAATTGTTTTTCTCTCCGCCACTAAATATAACCCATAACGGTAAGTGCTCTACCATTAAAAAATTTAACCTTCGATATGTTTCTGCTCTCTACCCTTCTATAAGTTTTTCTTCTTCTCTCTTATTTCTTACCTATTTTCACTCGCTCGGTCCTCTGCTAAGAGGCTCTGGGAATTTCTCCTTCTTTATCAGTCTTTTCACTCTCTCGGTCCTCTGCTCAGAGGATCTGGGAATTTCGCCTTCTTTATCAGTTTTTTCATTCTCTCGGTCCTCTGCTAAGAGGATTTGGGAATTTCTCCTACTATCAGTCTTTTCAGTCTCGGTCCTCTGCTAAGAGGATCTGGGAATTTTCTATCTCATTTAGACCGACCGCTATCGCCGAGCCCTTGGCGACCTACAGGCAAACCCGGGAGTCTACGCTCCCTTGTCCCCTAAACGAAAGAGGAAGAATCGCGGAGATCGCCGGAACCGGGCCAAAGGGCTTATAACCGACCAATCTTTAATCAAACCCGCTCCTGAAACCACCGTCCAGGCCATTCCTCAGGAAAGGGTTATCGAGGAGCCCAATCTTACTCAACACCTCGATCAGGTCCTACCAGACTTGGAGGGATATTCCTCGCTGCCCGACATCTCCAAGTTCGGAAACGAGCAGCTCATTCCTCTCGAGGAAGTGTTGCGGGACCTAGGCGTCGATCTTCCGCCCAAGGAGACGTCCCCTCCACCCTCAGAATCAAGGAGCCCAGCCGCATGGACTACGAGTATTCAGCCATTTGGGGAGGAGGACCTATTGGAGCTGCGGGCCTCTCCTATCGACTTCTCGCCTCCGAGGCCCAGTGAATTGTCGCCACCAAAATTGGTATATTAATACTTTCGGTCATACCAAAGCCCCCTCCCAGGACTACACTAAGGGAGGTCCCCAGCCGTCCTTCCACGAGTTCTAGCGAGAAAAAGAGGCCAAGGTCTCACCCTCCTCCACGACGCTCGCCCAGGAAGTCAAAGACTTATCCATCACCTCGCAAGCAGCAGGCGCTTGCCCAGATATATCGACGACCTCCCCAACAGGCCGTTATTTCAAAAAAGGCTCCCGAACGGAACCCAATCCGGCCAAAGACCTACCGGACGCCCAAAAGGCTGAAATCGATCATCACTCGTCCCCCGCCGACTACCGCATGTCGAAACCTCTTTGACCATTAATTATACTCGAAATACTCGATAATATTGTTTGTAACTTATAAAATAAATGTTTTTTTTACTATTCCATAAATAATTGTTGAAAATTCTTTAACACAAAGATTAGGTTATACGCGAATGAAAAAGTCGAAATACCTCCAGATTCGGTGCATTTAATCAATGTAATGCCAGAACCAGAAAAATTATAATTTCGGTAGCTAATTTCGCGAAATATCTCAGAAAATGGAAATTGGTCAACATATAGGATAACCGATATTGTCCATTGAGAAAATTAATGAAAACGAACAAATAAGGGAAAAGATTACCACTGACCAAGTAATTACTGATAAGGGAGTTTGGGTTCAACAAAAACAGGTGATTATATATTTTTTTAACGAAAATCGAGAATGTATCGCGCAAAATTTTGACGACCTTGGCGAACAAATAAGCTTCAAATGAAAATTGAAGTGACAGGAAATACGGAATCGGTTAAATCGAAACAATGTCGTACACTGTATTCCTTGATCCCCGACAGCAAAACGAGGCCAGGCAGATTCCAAGTAAGAAAACAATTGAGCGAAAAGAATCTAAGAGTACAATAGAGGAAGAGTTGACATGTAATAATGCAGACGAAGATGAGGAGATAAGCTGAAATACACCCCATAAATCAACAGGAGCAATTTCGAAGACGGATAAAAATATCTAGAAGGCAGAAAATTTCACGCGTAAGGTATACCATTAAAACACTAGAGGTTTAAATACAAAAGTAGCAAAGGTCAGATTATTCTGTGATTTATATCTCTTCCGTAACCATCAATTCGTATGTGATAGGCAGGATAGGACTAATACGATAGAAGGCAGATTATTGATTGCAGTTAAGAACAAATACAAAGCCATACAAATAAACCTAAATAGCGTGCATAAAGTGGCTCTGCCGATAATAGTTATTTCTGGATATAAGTGCGTACACCAGGCGATTGCAAGAAGTGTGATGCTTGGAGCATAAGCTTCTTTTCTTCAACACTATTTTTTTTCAACACCCGTCCGAGAAAGTATTTTGGAGTCAAATTTGCGAATGATTTTGCAAATATGAACGCTAGAGTTATTTAGACTCCCACCATTATTATACGAATCCGGTAAAATTATAAAAAAATAAAACAAATTTGCAGTATTTATATAGCTCACTGAATTCCACAATCGCAAAACTTGCACCGAAATTCTCACCGTTAGTTGGCCCAGGTGTTCAAAATAGTTTTCCAATTAATTAATTGGCAGAATGAAACAGTAAGAAAAGTACAAAGATAAACTCAGGATTCTACCTGGAAATTATAACATGCATAGTAACTTGAACTATTCGCGATCTGAACGGGATAAAGTTAGAAAAACGAGATAATATCGTTAAAGCCCTAGTTTCTTATTTTAATAGTGTATATAAACCAATATCGCATTAAAATGTGGGCAATAAAACAGATAAAAATTAAAGTTCGACTAGAATATAAATTCAAAATGGATATAGTTGATTAAGATTAGCATTAAGCCCTATGCCAATTGAAAACACATCTCATACGGACTTATTACCTAGTTTCCTGATGAAAAAATTGCAAAAATACATTAAGGAATCTTATGCTATATATAATTTTTATAAAAGTGTTAAAAAACCACCGCAAGGTCCCACTCAGAGCATCTGCCATCTAAAAAAATGACACCAGCTCCCAGTAGAACCGCGGTAAGTCACACTTATGGCCACGTCACACAACCGTGAGATTAGTCTTGAGGAAACGAAGCGACCCAAGGATGGCAGCTTTCTGCATCCATCTCGCAAGTGCCTTGGCATATTTTTGCCAGGCGGGTATGGCTTAAAAGTTACGAACCAGTGATAGTTTCGCACCTCCGAAAGCACCTATCACAAGGACAATTACTTGTACCAAATATTTTTGGTACAGTCGTTGCAGCTCTCTTTTAAGGTCTTGATACCTATCCTCCTTTTTTTTCTCCTTGGCAGTGATGTGGTATTCGGACGGAGCCGAGAATTTGATCACGAACATAGTTCGTTTCTCGAAGTCTTGGAGAACGATGTCAGATCTCGAGTGTGCAACGGACTCTGCTGTCCGAAAATCGTGTTTCCAGATAATTTGGCAATTCTCTTTGCGAAAATAAAAATAAAACACTCTGTAGCTGAATTCAGCTCTGATGATCTGAGGAAAGCAAAAGTTAAAATGCAGGCCAAGGATCTCGGCTGCTTGCTCCGCGGCTTTTTTAAAGGAACCCACTAAGAAGAGAAGAATTCAAAAAAATTCAGAATCTGAATTCTCATTAATATGTGAATTTTCCTCCATCGAAAGTTCCACCAACGAGTAGAAAAAAAAAGCAAACCTTATTCCTTTTAATCGACTTAGAAAAATGAAATGGCAGTGTATTGGGAGGAATTAAAAAGACGAGGAACGCAAAAGAAAGAATAGAAAGAAAGAGAATAATGTCACTTTGAAGACGCAAAAGGTATTCCTTTCAATCGACTCAGAAAAAAATTAATGGAAGCGTATTGGGAGGAATTAAAAAGTGGAGAAATGTGAAAGAAATCAGTCATAAAGTTTTTATTGACTTTAAAAATATAAAAGATTATCATGTTCAAATGATATCATAAATAACATTATATAACTAATACGTAAGTTACATATCAATCCGACCGAGATCAATTCGAAGATATATATTATAAAAAAATTTCATTATAAAAATTATTAAGTTTAAAGGAGAAACAAAATAAAATATCTTGAAATTATTTACTCATATGAAAGTAGAACGCACTAATGCTGTGCGAATTTGCGTGGATTACAGAGCCACAAAAAAAGTACACGGAGCCAAAAAACGACTATCCAGCATAGTCAAAATCAAATTTTTGAAATTTCCTGCTTACTATTTTTTTGGTTTGACTTTGGATTTTTGGTTTAGGTTAACCTTTTGCAACTTGACCGCTAAGCATCTGAAATCGTTTTTAGGGGTTAGGAGAGGACAAAAAAATTGAAATTTCAAAACTCATGTTGCACACGGAAGAATAGAAATCATGTAAGTGCACGCAATTTGTAGATGGATTAGAAAGAATTAAATTAAAAATGAACATGAGAGGCGCGTCTACAGCTCGCATTAAGAGGAATTAAAAAAATAGAAAATATGTTTGCCTGTATGGAACACAACACGAGCGGCATCCGTAAAGGAAGTAGAAAAGAATTTGTTTCGGAGATAAACCTTTTCTTTCGTTGGGCACTTCTCCCGATGGAAAATTAGCACATTCAAAAAAATTAAATAATGCTCACTCTTTCGTTTAAATATGGAAGTATTAATTTTTTAGAAATCTTCTCTTCTTACCAGGAACGCTCCTTCACCAATCATCTCGTGGTTCCTGACTATTTTTAGGAGAGGATCTCTGCCATTAGCAACGATGTAAGCTGTAGTTAGAACAATTCGGTTATAAAGACACTGAAGATTCAGAATCCCGCGTCCGCCTTGAAGGCGTGAAATCTATAATCGCGGAACTGACGAATTGATGTGCAAACTTTTATGCATGTGCATGATCTTACGTGTGGTGACATCAAGGGCCTTGAGCTGGTTCTTCATCCATTTAACCACCCCAAACGAGTAGAGCACTCATTCAGTGATGTTACGTCCTGGTTGCGGCTTTGAGGCACGCCCAGGTATGTATAGGTCTCTCCAGTATCAAGATGTCTAATAATACTTATATCCAATAGCTCAGGGTCCTTGGGAACGCCAGTAATCTTTTCTTTCTTCAGATTAATTTTGACACACTTGTCCAAACCAAAGTCCATCCAAATCTCTCCTGTGCAGTTCTTGACGATATTTATAGCAGTTTGAAGTTTGCTTTTACCAGAGGCATGGATCTGCAGGTCATCCATATAAAATACATAAGTAACCTTATACTCGTGCTAATTAGTGTCGCCACAGAGGTATCCAGGAGAATTTCGCAGTGCGAGAGATAAAGGCAGAAGTGTGATGCAAAGAAGCAAAGGGCTCATGGTATAACCCTGCAAGACACCCCTCTGGAAGGTGGTGTTGTTCGTTGTCACACGATAATTTCTAGATGAGATAGTAAATCTAGTTTTCCGAAGAGGCATCAATCTCTCTACGCATCTCACTATTTGCGGATGCACCTTCAAGCTTTCCAACAGACAGATGTTAAGTCTATGAGAGGTTGAATCGAAAACTTTCCAGTAGTCAATCCAGGCCATTGAAAAGACGCGCTAATGGGCTGCAGCGTCTTTACAGACACACCTCTCAATTAGCAGGTTCTCTCGACAGCCTGCTGCACCTTTTTTCGAGCCACGTTGTTCGTACATCTCTCGCCACACAGGCTCAATTCATCGAACAATCCTGTTGTTTAAGACAGCTGTAAAGATCTGATAAAGTGTGTTTAAACAAGCTATTGGCCTGTAATTCTCTGGGTTGGACAAGTTGCCTTTTTTCGGCAGGAATATAGTGCGTCCGAACGTTCTTGATACAATCTGATCCAGCAGCGGAAAAGTTCTTCGTGCCTCTAAATGCTATTTTCACCTCTTCGGCAGTGATTTATGGACATTCCTCCTCAGATTTTATGAGGTTGTCGCAAAACTCCTTGAAGCAGATGACATTGTCAGTATCTTCTTTCAACTTTAGTGTTTTCAGGACTTGTACACCTCTCTCCAAAAAGTCTCTACCTCCTTGGGCTTGGGTGGATTTTTTACAGAAACAGGGAGATCGCTGAAGAGGCGTTTTCGTTTTGTAAACGAACGACGAGGCGTTCGATTGTTTTGAAGCGGATCTACAACTTTTTGGTGTTTTGGTGGGGTCATTGTTATTCCCACGAGCAGCTAGGAAAAGGGTTCGACCATCCTTGTAGAGCCCCGCGTGCAAGGATAAAGCTGCATACTCTGAGAGGTCGCCCGGTATCCCAGCGTCACCGTTCAAGACACCTCACCCAGGTGCCATTCAGCTTTCGGCACGGTTGTTACGCGTCAGCTTAGGAGTTATTCCCGAAGAAAATTTTCCAAATGATATAAGGGAAATTAATACAGTTGAAACTTATGATAATGCCCAGAATGAATATGCATTAACTGATGAACAAATTACAGAAAAAGTGGCGCATTGTACTTTTTCTAACACATGCACAAAAAGTGCCTCTTTTTTTACTGAAACGAATGCCAAAAGTGACCCTTTTTAGTAAAGTATGGAAGAAGCACTGCGCATGCGTAAATTAACTGTTGTTTCCTTTTGAAACACTAGTTAACTTTTTCGCATAATTATTTAACACGCTAGTCACTTTTTGTACCTATGGTCAGCCATTTTCTAGTCGAGCTCAGTTCTTTGTGTTGATGTGCACTGTTAGAAATGTTTGCATCTTTAGCATACAGGGGCATATTGAATTTCTTATGGTATATGTTTACTAAACTCATTACACTTTGTAATTTTAGTATACTTACCATACGTTATGTTAATCGGATGAAACTTGCTATCCTGTCGCTTTTGTTTTCAAATAATGACTTAAAATTCAGTGGGAATTTGTGCCAAAAATACATTAACGAATCCTATGCTATATAATATATAATAAATCTCTCAAAGTAGGGGCATATCCGAAAACGTAGAGACTAAAGTATGCCAAGTGTTTAAAACTGGCGATTCTTTTAATCTAAAAAATTACTGGCCTATTTTTATCATGAACAACTTCTCAAAGGCCTTCGAAACCTATTTTGCTAACTATATATCAAGTGGTTTCAGATTGGAAGTCAATTAATACTAATACGGTTTCATGCTGGTTACATTTACAACCACTAGTTTATTAGTAATCTCCCAAAAGGCGCCGGAAGCCTTGGATGTGGAGTCTATTAGGTGATAAGATAAAAAATCTGAACTTATACGGTAACGTGATTTCGCTGATCAGTGACCTACTGCAAAATAGAAAGCACGTTGTGTAGTGTGCAGGCTGCTCCACGAATGCTAATATTCTATGTTCGAGAGTTCCTCTGGTCTCAAACTTAGGACCTACGTTCTTGAATCCTTATCTAAACGACATAGATACCACCAAGAATACAAAGAACTTATTGTATGCTGGTATGCAAAAATAATATTAAAAATGAGAAGTACTAGAGATTCCATCGAGCTACAAAACAACCTTGAAGAGTTTATGAATTGACTTAAGAAATTAGAACTGAAACAAATTAGAATAAATGTAAGATAATTTAATTCTGTAAGTAATTATAGCCGTTAATATTTAAATACATGATAGACTACAGTCTGTAGCATACTAGATGTTGGTATAAAATATTATACAAAGCTCAGATTCCATATATGAATCATTTAGTTGCAAAACCGGCCACCTCCAAAAAACGAAATTGCTGGGGAAAGCGGATTTTCTGTCACACTTTGCCAGAATAAGATGGGAACCAACACTCTTTGGTTGTTAAAGATATTAGGGCATTATGTTTCAAAACACTTTTCCTATTTCTTGCTCGATTAGAAGGAACTTCTTCCACAAACTACTTTATCCTTAAGTATGTGGGTGAACACGACACGAAACAAGCGGCCACTTTCAACATGGAGATTTGACCGGTTTTGTAGCAAATCGTGATTTTCGAACGCATATAAAACAGGGATTTGCGTTTTTTCACGGTTTCTTGTTTCCAGTTGATTCAAAAGTTCACTTACGACGAGGAGTTGGCCGGTTTTGCAACTAGACGATTCATATAGATACAGTGTGTTGTCAAATCGGTAAATCGAATGCTCGGGATTATAGTAACTGATTTTCTGGCTACAACCAATGAACGTAAGACTGGCTTACCAGAAAATCAAAAGTATTTTTCTATGGAGAAGATTCACACGTTTCACATTTGTACTTGTGAGCTTAAAATTTATTTTCATTTCGTGTTCTATTTCGAATTATTTGTTTAATAAAACCTTTTGATATTTTAATGGCAGCACCTTTTGGGTACCTGAATCTAAAAAAAAAAATACTTTCAGGATCGCGCCCTCAAATAACAAATTTCATTCGGGTTCTTGAGTTTTATTTTTCAAAATACAATCAAAGGAGCATTTAAATCTGAAATAAAGAGACTCTTCTCTACATTATATTCTAACCAAAATGTCAAGAAAAGTGAAAAACAGTATAACCTTCTAGAAGTGCCGATTATGGGTGGCTCTGTGTACGATCTTGCTCACTGAAAATTCGCGAAAGAGACTTTCTGTAGTCAATAATTTTCGAGGTAAAACTGATAAGTGGAGTAGTAGACTGTCCGGGTTAACTGTATATATTACAATTAAAGGTACCTAGAATTTGTGCAAGAAGTAGTGAGCTTTTTTGCACATTAATGGCTACAAAAATCTGTACAATTTATGTCGCCAAATTTCAGGTTCTGTAATCAATTAAATTTGTTTTGTGAATACAGCGCAGATAAACTAGATAACAGCGAGCACTGTCTATTGGGTCATCTCAAATGAATATCAAAACACAAAATGTCAAATATACTCACAAATAGATAATCTGGCATAAGTTTATTCCAAAACGTAGTGAACTTCCAGAAATTGTTTTCCTAAAAATTAAAGAACGTTAATTTAAAAGTTAATTAAGTAATAGTTTTGATAGGGTTCTTAGAACAGACCAAGCGCCAAAATTTTAAAGTTACTACTTTTTTTCAAATCAGACAGCCGTTGAATCTTTTATCAACTAAATATTTATTGAAGTTGTTAAACTTAAGCTTTTAAAAGGATGACATTCTATGAGTTTGATGTTGGTTAAGCTTGTTTTGTGACCAGGGGAATTTTTTCTCCATAAAATTCCATTTTCGAGTATTACTCAGTAAAAATGCAAGATAAAAGAAGTTTGGACATAAAATTTCACAAATCTATGAATATTTTATAGAAAAAAAACATCGTGTTCGAGTTTTGTGTCACAGAATCCGCTCCTACGCATTAACTGAGCAGTGAAAGTACTCTCCGTGCATCGCTGTACTTGTAACTTAACAACGTTCCGTGGGCTGTTTGCTGATCGCTCCCTGTCTCAACCCAGCATAAAGTGGGTAATTCTTCTTTCTTATATGTGTTTCTGAGTGTTTTAGTGACAATCTTCTTACAAACATTTAGCCGTAAACTTATGTTTTGTAATTTCGCAGAGTAACATATGTGTGTGTATGTGTGTGACCTTTTCGCGCCTTTGGCTCACGACACTGGAGTAAATTTAGTACTACATTTAGTATACTTCGTTTGTAGTTTAGCACACATACACACACGTATATATAGTTAAAAGTTTGTCATAAGGACAAACGCAGGATTTCGCCGGGAGCGGGTGCTAATCTGAAAAATTGCACCCGCTCCCAGCGAAATCGCGGTAAAATTGTAGCTCTAACCACGTCTCACGGCCATGAGACAGGTGGTTACAGTTTGTGACTAATTCAATACGATGATCTGGTAAAAGTCTCGTGCACCCTGAGGACACGGAGCAACCTATTGACGACCGCCCTCTGAATTTTCTCCGCAAGTGTCTCCGCATTTTTTTGACAGACAGGGATGCTTTTCTAACGAGTGAAACCATAGCACCTCCAAGAGCGCCGATGATCAAGACGATTAGCTTAAAAGAATATTCCGGGTATAACCCTCGCAATTCCCGACTCCCAATCGTCCTAATTAACTGCTTAAGAGCGATGGTTTTTATCGAAAAACAATTCGAGAACTTAATCAACGAACTTTAATATGAGTTTAATTAATGGCTTAACTGTATAGGCTGTACACGCTGTATTAGCAAATGAAGTTGATGAACTAAAACAGTTCCTTCGATCATCCTAGCTAGTATATTTTCATTTTAATCTCTCAGCTGCCGAGGGATGAGAGTAACTATTTCTATCGTGGTGAATTCGTGAACCTAGTCAACGAATTAAATATAAGTTCATTCAATGTCTTTACTAGCTACGCTGAAGAACGTTAATTTCAGTCTTTGAGAATTCACTATTCTAAACGACGAATTTAGAGATAATTAAAATTGCATGAGAGCGATAAATTTTATTACGCAAAATACTGACGAATTCTACAAGGTACGGTTCGCAATATCTCAAGTATCACATGTACCACATGTCATAATATTATAGCTAAATCGCATATCAGAGAATCACATATCAAAAAATCACATGTCAAATCGCATATCAAAGAATATCAAAAAATGAGCTAGGACCCCTAAAACCAACCCCACATAGGAATATAAGGGTAGGTAGCCGTATAGGCGTGCACCTTGGATAGGATAAGGGATTACTCACGGGTTTCTCAGAAGTCGCTGCGAATCTAGACTCCACGAGTAGGAGATTCAGGCAGCAAAAGTTGGGATCCTTGAAAAGGGGCTGGTTAATTGTAGCTGTCACACTGGATACACAGTAGACACCGTTGTACCCCAAGAAAACTGCTTGCTTGTTGATTTTCTCGAGCTCCTTATATCTTATAGATTCGCGTGATCGCTTGGGTGTAATTACTGCGGCGTGACATCCACATGTCACTCGGTCGCTGGGTCGCGACTTGTGTGACGATAGGTAGGTAAGCTGCTCGTGTATAGGCGCTTAAGCTTGAGCTGTACCTTTACAAGTTGGTGGAGCCGATCAAGACAGAGTCAATGCTAAACAAGAAGTTTACCTGGCACGACTGCATGCTCTGCGGTGTGAAAAACACCCAGAGCTGTCACATTTTTCACATCAACGTCTGCGAAACCGTGCCGAGGAACTACAGAAAAGGGGCTATATAAACGGAGCGCCTAGTCAACCGAAGCCAAAACAAGCCGGCAACAGAGAAACAGGCACTGAGAGACACTGAGACCAACCGCAGGCAGGCATCCAATAGAAGGAGAGTGATGCTTAAGGATGAGGAGAAATATCAACATCCAGGTTTCTCTTAAGTCCGAAGATCTAGATGAACTGGCGAATTATGATAGCTGCAGAGCGTGTCATGCACACCCCGAGCACCTAGAACACATACTATCTAGTTCTCCAAATCATGCAGGAACGACGTATATCCAAAGGCACAACGCGGTACTAAAAGTGCCTTGTTCCCAGCTCTGTCACTCCTATGGCATTAGCCCTGAAACAACTCTACCAAACGCTCCTAGGGAAATAGAGTTAATATTCGCGACTGAGAAGTCCCGCACGTACTGGCACATCATATTCTCGACAATTGTTTCTGTTGCGCACCGGAGGCCTGACATAGTTCTACTTGACCTAGAGAAACGAACGGTAGTGATGGTGAGCTGCGAGATGGTCAGGAATGACTCATTAATCGAACTGCTGGCCAGCAAGAACATCTGCGACATACGGTAAGCAGTGAAACATCAACTGTGTCTGCTGAGGATGTTTTGGCTAGCGTTAGCTACTTGCAGCCAACCACTTCAACAGAAATACCGTGGGAAAGCATCAAGTGGGATACCACAATGAATGAGAAATTGATGCGTCTCTACTATGAAAGTGCAAAGTTTGAAACATCACGCAAAAAAGGACAACATTTTCGAACGAAATTTGCCGCGAAGTATCCTCAAATAGAGAAAGACGCATTAAGAGATCTTATCGCTAAGGTGAAGGACATCAGGACTAATCTACTCATCTCAGCAGGTTGATTTGGAGTGGAAAAACAACGGCAATGAACAGCAGTTAGAGAAAGCCGCGTCACACAAACAAGCAGTGGCAATTGATGTTCTTCCTCAACCTGGTGATGATCCAGCACCACCACATCCTTCGGAGGTAGGTGGCCTAATACAACCAGTGCCAGAAGCAGAGGTTCAACAACCAAGGAAGCGATTAAAATGGACATACCATATGAACAGAGATGTGATGCGCTTTTATTTTTTGGCAAAGAAAAGTGGGCAAAGTGTAAGGAGAGAACATCATCATCTCTTTTTACTTAAGTACTCAGAACTACGCACAAGAATAAATGAGCAGAATCTAGCAGATCAAAAACGCTCAATATCTGTAAACAAATTGCTTTCGGCTGTTGAAATAGCTGCCATCGAAATGGAAGTGGAACAGCAGCTTCCTATTGATCAACTTCCATTGGAAGATGTGGAAAACGAAAACTTGATTGCGTGCACTAATAGAACACCTGAACAGCAAGGTTTTACCTATGCATTTGAACGCAACACAAAATGCGTTAGAGGTGCAAACTCTTGTATACTGTGCAGTTGTGGCAACCGTTAGAACATTGGGCCGCAGAACTAGGCCTATAAATGCAGTCTTCGCCCCAAGACAGGAGCGAGGTCCACCATGGAAGATCAGGTTGGATATGGATGTCAGCAAAGTAAGGTGCAAATTGGGTTGACTGACTCAATATAAGGAAGGAAATCGAACCAGAAAGCTGATACACCATGTTATTAAAATTATCCACCCTCGGTACATCGAGACATTGACACCAGCAATATTGGATGAGATTACAGACTCCCAGCGGCAGAGACTTGTAGCTCTTACTGCTAGACTGCGTCAGTGCAGGAAAAGTAGTGCAAGAAGGCAACAAAATCGAACCTTTCAGGCAGATGAAAGAAGGTTCTATCGTGAACTGAGCGTAAAGCAAAATAACCAACAAGACACCGAAGTCCCTCAATTGCAAGACATGACTAACTATTGGTCAGATGTTTGGGGAAAAACTAACAGAAGCAATTTGGACACTGCGTGGTTCCAACTAGAGAAAGCAAGAGCAAGCAATAACCCTGAAATGGAGATGACGAACATCACAGCTTTAGATGTTTCAGCGGTTTTGAAAAAAGCATGTAACTGGAAAGCTCCAGGTCCGGACATGGTGCACAATTTCTGGTGCAAGTACCTGACTAGTGTGCATCCTGCGTTGGCACGGTGTTTCCAGAAGATCATCGAACATCCAGATCTGATGCCAGGCTTTATGCTGCAGGGTACTACGTATATGTTGCCTAAAAAACCAGACGCTCAAAATCCATCTGAATTTCGACCGATAGCCTGTCTTCCAACAATATATAAATGTCTTACAGCTATCATAGCAGATGAGGTATATTCTCACTGCGACGAGAATGACATCCTTACAGAAGAACAAAAAGGATGTTGTAAAAACTCCCGAGGCAGTAAAGATCTAGTCACCATAGACGCTGTTGCCATGACGCAAGCTCATAAACACCAAAGGAACATGCACATGGCATACATTGGCTATAAGCAAGCGTTTCCTTCCGTACCACATGACTATTTGCTTGAAGTCTTAAAAGTATACAAAATTTGTCCACGCATCATTGACTTCCGAAGTCGTGCGATGATGCTTTAGGGTGCAAGAATCAAGTATTTTGATCATGGAGAAACAAGGATAACTAGATCAATACGCATTGCGACGGGTATATTCCAAGGAGACTCCTTCAGTGCACTATGGTTCTGTTTAGCGTTGAACCCACTGAGCAAAACTTTAAATAGCTTGTCTCATGGTTTCCGAGTAAATGATAATGAGGATGGTCATCAAGTGACCCATCTTCTATACATGGATGACCTCAAGCTATACGCTAGTTCGGACGAGAAACTGCAGCAAGTGGTTGATGTTACAAAGCAGTTTTCCAATGATATCAAGATGGAGTTTGGACTAGATAAATGCCGAACAGTGCATTTAACCAGAGGAGAATTAGGGACCGCAGAGATAGAGAACGATTTCGGGAATGACGTCGAGGCAATGGCTGAGGGCGAGTCATATAAATACCTGTGCCATCCCTCTTCTCACGTACTCCTTTCGGCTCATCAAATGGTCGAACACTAACCTCGAACGATTAAACAGAATCATCCGCGTAGAAATGACGAAACACCGAATGCACCACAGTAATTCGGCGATTGAAAAGGTAGTTCTACCACGACATAGAGGGGGCAGGGGGCATTGTAGATGTGAATCACAAGTTATACAGTTGCGATACTATTTTGACAGCAAGCGAGATGTTACGCTTTACAACACCATCTGTAAAGCGGATCTTGACTACACGCCCTTGAATTTGTCCTAAGAGGAGGCCTTGAATATCAGGGCAGAAACCATAGAGGAATTAGAAACGCAATGGAGACAGAAAGCCATCCACAGCGAACACCCCAAAACGCTAGATCAATATGAAGTGGATAGTGAGGCATCCAATATTTGGCTGAGAAAGGGACTCCTGTATCCAGAAACGGAAGGATTCGTCATTGCGATTCAGGATAGAGTTGTCAGCACCAGGAATTATCGCAAACACGTGTTACATCAAGACGTGATTGACCGGCGCCGATTATGTGGAGATACCAACGAATCCATCGAGCACATTATTGATGGTTGTCGCGTAATGGCTCAAAGAGAATATACGCACAGACATAATGATGTGGCGGGCATTATACATCAACAACTTGCCCTAAACCTAGGACTCTTAACAGAATGGATACCTTTCTATAGATACATTCCAATGTCCGTTTTAGAAAATGAAGATTACATCTTATATTGGGATGTGACTATCCAGACAGATCATTACATCCGAGCCAATCGACCTGACATCGTGACGCGAGAAAAAAAAGGTGGAAGAGTCTACATCATCGACATCGCTTGTCCGCTTAACCGAAATTTGCAGGCAACCTATTGACAGGGTTTCCCATGCCAGACCGGCAGAGAATGAAGAGGAAAGTGACTAAGAGGAACACCAAAACCCATAAATGGAGAGTATTTTAAAAATTTTGAAACGCTTGTCGCTACCCGAGGATCGTCGGGGCGCCCCTGGAGCCACCGCTGGGGGCCACAGCAAGCGGGGCGGTGGTGATGGTGAGCTGCGAGATGGTCAGGCAGACCTCATTAATTAAACAGCTGGCCAGCAAGAACATCTGCGACATATGGTAAGCAGTGAAACATCAACTGTGTCTGCTGAGGATGCTTTGGCTAGCGTTAGCTATTTGCAGCCAACCACTTCAACAGAAATACCGTGGGAGAGCATCAATTGGGATACGACAAGGAATGAGTAATTGATGCGTCTCTATTATCCTCATCTCATCAGTCACTTGACTTAGTCCGTGGCTATGCCGAAAGACCGGCTTCACGCGAGAAAGAGTTTGAAAAAAAAAAATAGGTAATATATACAAGTTCATGGAGATACTTATCAGCTAAATGAAGACGCTTCTGATATATCACTCTTTCGTAACTTTTGCCAAAGGCAAAGGTTACAAGGTCCAGAGAAAGAGGGTCCACTAATTACTGCTGAAGAAGTGAAAAAAGTTATCGCTAGAACTAAGAACTTTTCAGCGCCAGGGCCAGATCAAATCAACAACTTTTGATGGAAGAAGTTTACTTCTACGCACTAACATCTAGCTCGTATATTTACTACTTACTTAAACAGAGAACAACCCGTCCCGCAGTGGCTAGTGGAAGGACGCCCGGTATTGATCGCTAAAACCGGAGATTTGTCAATTCCAAAGAACTACAGGCCCATAGCTTGCGTAAACACCAGCTACAAGATATTCACTGGCATCCTCAAGGACTCGATCAGGTGTCGACGGAATCTGTCCATGTCTTGGATTGACTATCGTAAGGCATTCGATAACACGAACCATAAGCTACTTATTAAGCTGCTTGAGTGCATGAAGGTGCATCCAAAAATAGTGGGATGCATAACAGAGCTTATGCTGTTGTGGCGGACAAGATTTTTCATAACATCTGACAACAGACAATTGACCGAAAACCCACGCGTAACTATTTTTAGCTGATTCCATATATTTTTCACAATCTTCGACACTATTTTGAACTTTTGAC
Source organism: Andricus quercusramuli (assembly GCA_932178445.1). Lineage (NCBI taxonomy): Eukaryota > Metazoa > Arthropoda > Insecta > Hymenoptera > Cynipidae > Andricus > Andricus quercusramuli. Next base: position 153,920 of record CAKNXH010063725.1, on the reverse strand, counting down.
TGTATATTCGTAATCAACGACCCCAAAACCCCCTGAGTAACTATCTTTAGTCGATTCCATATATTTTTCAAAATCTTTGCCGTCATATTGAGTCCGCCATTTTGATTTTTCAATTTTTGACTGCTGTCACGTACGAATAACAATAAAAATAACAATCTTGCTGCCTGGTAACAAAAGTTACCAGTATTAATTTATTTTGTAATTACTGATACGGGGGGGGGGGAGGCTCCCCGAAACTGAAGAGACGAGTCTGGTGAAGCCAAAATAAAAGATGTTCCTGAGTCCAAAATCAGAAAATCAAAAAAAAAAGAAGATACAGTATATTTGATTTAAGTCAAACAAACATTCAGTGTTACTTAAAACCAAAAACATCAGTACAATTAAATAATTAAAACGATACAGCTAACCAAATTGCCGCCATATTGAGTCCGCCATTTTGAATTTTAAATTTTTGACTGCATATTCGCAATCAGCGACCCCAAGAACCCCAGACTAACTATTTTTAATCGATTCCATATTATTTTCAAAATCTTCGCCGACATATTGAGTCCGCCATTTTGAGTTTTGAATTTTTGACTGCATATTCCTAATCAGTTACCCCAAAAACCCCTGAGTAACTATTTTTAGTCGATTCCATATATTTTTCAAAATCTTCGCCGCCATATTGATTCCGCCATTTTGAATTTTGAATGGCATATTCGTAATCAGTGACCCCGAAAACCCCCGAGTATCTATTTTTAGTCGAATCCGTAGAATTTTTGAATTACCGCTAAAATTTCGGTCGTCGACCGAAGAGTTGAAGCAACTTGACCAAAGCACACGCAAGATGATGACAATCCATGGAAGTCTTCATCCTAGATCTTCCGACCTCGAATATATCTCCCTCGCGATAAAGGGGGTAGAGGCTTGCTAAGCTTAGAGTGTCTTCATCGAAGAACGGTTCTAGCTACAGCCTGCACAGTTCTAAACAGTACATATTCGTTTATGCGACTCGTACATCAACATTAAGTCGCCAATACCGTGCCGTAGAGGAGCTTGACCTCCCATTTGATTCCAGCGACACTACACATAGCCTGGCATCACTAACATCTCTGGTGCTCAAAAGTCGTGTACAGGAAGCAGAACATACGTTTCTACCAAGAGAACATGCTGACAAGCCCCTTCATGGTAACTTCTACGGCATCATACGTAGAGAAGAGCTCTCGATGGGTCTGTCCAACATGTTTCTTAAGTCTGCTGGATTGAGATCGGAGACTGAGGGATTTCTTTTTGTCTGTCAAGACGGCGTTATAGACACCTTATTTTAGCGCGAGCGCATAATGAATATACCTGTAAGCGATACCAACTGCCGAGCGTGCAAGCAAGAGCCAGAAACACTTGGACATGTTCTCAGTGGATGCTCTAAATATACACGCCATGGGTACATAGAGAGACACAATGCGGCTCTAAAAGTGTCATATTACCATCTTAGGCGATGTTCCCGTTCTTGCTTACCTTCTAGGACAGAAGGAGCAGAAGTGGAAATTCCAGTTGCGTCGGGATTGGTTGCTTTAAGGAACCATGATCGTAGCTTTCGGAGCCTAGAACTTCTCGTATATAATAATATTTGGATGTGGGGACCCCATCAACCGAGAGCTCCGGCTCTTGCAGTCAGCCACGTTGCATCAGCGGTCGCGCAGTATCGCGCAGTGCCACCCACAATAGGCCTCTCTCGGGTGGAGACCATAGTTTAGTTGGGTTTTAAATGGTCGTAAGCTCACCGTTGCGAAGAGGATTTGAGGAGCTTACTTTCAAAAGGGCATAAATCCACTTTTCAAAATTTTTTGTTTTTTTGCGGCAATCATATCTTTAGGATAAGCCCTATCAACCTATGTATCAGTTTCCTCCAAAAAAGCTTTCTGTCCCATATTAAAAGTGAGTTAAACATTTGCTTTGCCACCAAAAGAGCATGCATCCAGTCTCTGGATAATGAGATAATGAGATAATGAGAATGCAAACTTCTAGTAATTGAGTACGTGGCCTAGGACCAAAACAATGTAGGAACCCAAAAACCCCAATTCTTTTATAAATGCTATAAAACGTTTTTCTCGATTTCCCAACAATGACCATAAGTGGATATATGCCCTTTTGAAAGTAAGCTTCTCATTTATGAAGAGGTTACATGAACTTTGGGTCAATATGCATCCGGAATATGCTTATAAAACGCCTCAGTATTTAAGAGATCAGGTATCCTTTTTGCGCAAAAACGGATACTCAACAAAATCCCGGCCTGCAGCGGCAGGCTCAGTCCATCGCGAACCGGATGCAAAAGGCCGTTCTTCTGGGATCACTTCATCTGCTCCGTCAACACTGTTCCTCGTGACATTCTACGAAGATTGGTAGCTCTAAAAAAGCATCGAAAGGTGAAACTTTCACCTCCAACTGTGCTGTCTGCCGCGTAAGTTCACCCGCGGCTAGAGACCGGAGTCCAAGGAACAGTGTTGTGGATGACGTACACGTTCTAGTTGCGTCGGGATTGGTTGCTTTAAGGAACCATGATCGTACCTTCCAGACCCAACAACTTCTCATATAATAAGTGTTTGCTATCATAGTTTCATCATGAACGTAAATATCACATTTTTCTTTCTCTTGAACGCTAACAATAAAATTTTGATTTGATTTTGAACTTGTTCTAGTTTATTGAAAAAAACTTTCTGTACGCATTTCATTGTTGGATGCGAACAAAACTATTACACTGTACTTCTACTTATCACTAAATAAATAAACTTAAACTTTCAAATAATGTAAATGATTTTTATTCACACCAAATATATTTTGTTAAAGGCGTGAAATTTATCACACACAACCAAACGGTTAGATAGTCAAATTAATGTTAGGATCAGAAGGCTCTTATAGCCGCAAAGGTTCTCGACACAATGAAACTCTCACACTTTTCACAAAATAAGCACATTTTAATATAAATGAATATACAAATCACTTCATAATTATCTCGGATGATTTTTCGATCAATTTGAAACGACCGATCGCGAATATATTAGTGCGTGTGATACGATTGCGTACGAGCTCAAAAGGTGTCACGTTGATTGTCGCCATTTCTTGATCAACTGGAAGAGTCGTTCACGAAACGGGAAGTGACGTAAATTATATACATATCCTATACAGACATTTACGTTACACGCGTAAACATCCTCCCCCCTCCCACTTTTTATTGACTTAAAGTCAAAACTAGTATCTTAGATATCGAGAACTAATTCTAGTTACATGGCGTCGTAGACTTTGTTTACATTTATTGCTTATTAAACTAAGAATCCTCCGTCTTAACTGACAGTGGACAGATTTCGGTAATTCCGCGTTCAAACTTTGTTTTTGCTGTTTTTACAGTAACGATGCGAACTTTACCATCTTTACCCGGATGACATTTTTCAATCAAACCAAGGTCTTACTTGCCAGATGGCAGGTCCTTATTTTTTAAGAGGACGAGTGTACCGGGTAGCAAATTAGGAGTTTCACATCTCCATTTGTTACGTTGTTGCAACGTATTTAGATAGCCGCTGCGCCAGAGACGCCAGAATTGCTCAAGCCTTTGCTGAATTAAGTTCCAACGTTTGAGGTGTAATTCATTAAGATTCAAAATAGATGGCTCGGGTAAAGTGAGCGGTGCACCACCATTTAAAAAATGTCCCGGCGTCAGAGATGCAAACTGATCTGTATCTTGATTGATAGATGCAACAGGACGGGAATTTACACATGCTTCAATTTGACATGTAAGAGTGGTAAATTCCTCGAATGTCAGGTTGTGATCCCTGAGAACACGTTTGAGATGGTGTTTTACACTTTTCACTCCAGCCTCCCATAAGCCACCAAAGTGTGGTCAAGCGGGAGGAATGAACTTCCATCTCAAACCTTCAACGGCAAATTCACCGTGTAATTGAGGATCAGATAAAACCTGTCGAAACGCCTTTTGCAATTGCCTACTAGCCCCTACAAAATTCTTGGCGTTATCGCTGTAAATAATTTTTGGATAACCTCGACGACTGCCGAATCGTCGAAGTGCTGCGATGAATCCTTCAGTCGTATAATCAGAAACCACCTCGATGTGGATAGCTCTAGTAGCTCGGCAAATGAAAATGCATATATATATGCTTTATCAATTATCGCGTTTCGGATCTTAGACAATTTGTAATTGAATGGTCCGGCATAGTCAATTCCTGTGTGTGTGAAAGGAACAGACGGAGTTACGCGAGCTGAGGGTAACGAGCTCTTAATTTGATATGCTGTATACGCACGATGTCGAGTGCACTCAATGCAACCTTTGATGCATCGATTTATTAAAGATCGTGCACGTACCATCCAAATTGTTTGGCGTAATACACGCGCAGTCAATTGTACTCCACCGTGAAGTGTGCGTAAGTGAGCATGTCTTACAATTAGCGTACTGAGCGTATGATCCATCAAAATGATAGGATGCTTTTCAGCATACGATAAGGGGGAGTGCTCAAGACGACCTCCTACTCGAATTAAACCAAAAGCATCCACAAATGGATTTAGTTGCTTGATAACGCTCGATTTTGGACAGAGTTCGTCTTTTCTCAACATATTTAATTCTTTGGCTAATACGTCATTCTGTATGACTTTATACCACAAAAAGCGGGACTCATAAGTAAAATCCGAATCATGTTCAATGATTTTCTGTAGTTTCTCTCGTAACGTTGTAGATAATTTAGCACTAAATTTATCAAAGGCTCGCTTAATTTGATATTTTATAAATTTTAAACAGAAAGCTGTTACCCTCAATAATTTTGGCCAACTGGAAAACTTCACAGATAAAGCCCGTTTTATATCAGAGGTCGATTCATCTGACATGCAGGAATTTACTGTGACCGTGTGAACATGCTTTATCTCACGTAATTCTGGATCAGCCTTGTCCTTTTCAGACAATTCAAAGTCCCCAGGCCAAGTTTTAGGAGATTCAACCAACCAGTTTGGGCCATTCCACCAAAGTGTATTTGCCGTTATTTCAGGTGGAAAAATACCACGAGATGCACAATCCGCAGGATTGTCAGCCGTAGGTACATGATGCCATGAAGCTTTTGGAACACGAGTCAATATATCAGACACTCGATTAGCGACAAAAGTTGGCCATCTTGCCTCTGGCCTTTCAAGCCAAGCAAGAACAATTTTTGAGTCTGACCAAAGATGAGTTGGAACAGACTCTAAATGTAACGCAGTTTGAACATACTGCACCGCTTGTGTAAGCAACAATGCTGCACATAATTCCAAGCGTCGAACACTGAGTTGTTTTAGAGGAACAACTCGAGATTTTGCATATGTGAGGGACGTAATAAACCGGTCATTTGAGGAAATGCGCAAGTATGCAGACGCAGCAAATGCTTGCGTGGGTGCATCAGCGAAACCGTGTATTTCTATGTCTTTTGAATTTGATGTGCTACCTACCCAGCGAGGAATAGACACAATTTCTAACTTTTTAAGCTCTGTGCAATAAGACTGCCATTCATTATGCAAATAATCTGGCAGCACATCATCCCAATCTGATTTCAGTGACCATAATCCCTGCATAAAGATTTTTGCTCTGACACTTATAGGAGTCAGATAACCAACTGGATCAAACATTCGAGCGATGGTAGATAAAAAGTACGTTTAGTGTAAACATTTTGAATCTTGATATTTGTGCGAATTTGTAACTGATCATGCATAGGATCCCATGAGAGCCCCAAGATACGAATGATACTTTTCTCTGAATCTTCATAAGGTTTTAACTCCTTTTGATTGCTAGATTGGTCAGTACATAATGAAGAAATATTACTTGACCACTTACCTAACTGAAAGCCACCGCGAGCCAAAATATTGATTAATTGATGTTTTAAAGTTTGAGCAGACTCAAGGTTATCTGTTCCGAAAAGGACATCATCAACGTAGAAATTTTCTAACCGAATATTTGAACCTAAAGGATAAGATGATGCTTCGTCATGAGCGAGTTGTTTCATTACTTTCAAAGCTAGATATGGAGCGGCTGCAGTTCCGTATGTTACAGTTAATAACCGGAATGACTGCGGCGATATATCGGGATTATCGCGGTGGATAATCCTTTGATAATCAATATCACGTCGATCTATCAAAATCTGACGATACATCTTAGATATATCGGCACATATTGCGACTCCATACATGCGCCAGCGCATGATAATAGTCGGGAGATCCGATTGTAACTTCGGCCCAACAAGCATATGAGAATTTAAACTCGTTCCGTTAGTTGTCAAACTTGAGGCGTTGAAGACTACGCGCAAGCGCGTTGTAGATGAGCTTTCTTTAATAACATGGTGGTGAGTTATATCCACCAACTGCGTATCAGCATAGCGATCACCTGAAGTGATGCGTTCCATATGACCAAGAGATTCATACTCATTCATGAAATTTGAGTATAGTAATTTATACTCAGGTTGAGCTGTTAATTTGCGCTCGACTTTAAACAGTTTTTTCGACGCGATAGGAAACGAGATTCCAATGTTAATTGGAGGACCTAATTTAAACGGTAAACGAACAATGTACCGACCCGTGTTATCACGAGAGTGAGTTTCAGAAAAATGTTTTTCACTATATCTTATTTATTAGGAGGCGCATAGCGAGTCACATCTTGACAAACAAATGTGTCCAGTGTCAGTTTAATACTTGGATTGATTAGAGATTCTATATTGAGTGTTACAATCGCAGTAGCAGTAATCAGATGCGCTCCAGCTAAACCTTCTACAGTTGCATGAATACGACGTCGTGGTAATCTTAATTTTTGGACCATAGATTCTGTAATAAATGATTGATCGGAACAAGGATCAATCATTGCTCTCACAATTTGAGAGCATCCGTTTGGACCTTTTAATAAGACCCGAGCAGTACCAAACATGGCAGTACGACGACGTCGTGTTCCTTCATAAGAAAGATGAGATATGTTTTTTCTTTCTGGAATATTTTCAGACTTTATGTTTAAATTATCACTATTATTGTTGTGATGAGGATTAGCGTTACGATGCAGTAATGAGTGATGCCATTTATTGCATTTATTGCATCGATATTTGCTTGAACATTTATAGGGCCTATGGCCAGATCGAGTACAATTGAAACATAAATTATTTTTTTTTCAATATTTCATAGCGTTGATCTACGGCTTTAGTTTGAAATTGTGGACACTTTGCAACTACGTGCTGAGATTTACATAAAACACATATATTAGTTAAATTAGCTGAACTTGATTCGACTGCAGGATTAACATTTGATTTGTCAGTAGTCGTGTGATGTGACTTAATGTTTTTATTTTGACGCTGATTGCTATTATCCTGTTTTTGAGGTTGTATAGCTTCTAACGCATGAATCCGTTTTTTCAAGAAAGCTTCGAATTCGCTAAGTTCTGGATACTCGTTAATATCACACAAGGATAATTCCCAGGCATTTCTGGTGTTTATCAAATCGATTTACAATGTGATGTATAAATAACCAATCGCGTTGAACTTTTGCCTCGCCTAAATTATCAAGTGAATCGATCGCTATTTTATAGTTATTATAAATGCGTTTCAATTCACAACTCGATTCTTGACTAGCAGGAGAAATGGAAAACAAATCATCTAACACTTTATTGATAATTAAATGTTTATCTTCGTATCTAGATTTTAATGCGTCCCATGCCCTTTTATAGTTAGCTTCGGTTATTGTAAGTGAACTTAACATCTGTAACGCTTCGCTATCTAAACTTGACATAAGATAGTGAAGCTTTTGAACATCGGATAATCGATTTGAATCATGCACAAGTGATTTAAATAAATCATGAAATCTTATCCATTCGACATAATTTCCCGAGAACTTGGGTAAATTAATTTGAGGTAGTTTTATATTTACAGAGTTACCTTGATGTTGTTGACTGAACGAATTCTCTAAGAGCGTTGAGTTACCTGCTGGAGTGACTGGAGCGAATTTTGCTTTCCAGTCGCTGAGAAGATCCATGGCTTCTTCA